>JBCEWC010007291.1:0-21637 GCA_038996855.1 Solanum aculeatissimum | reverse complement strand
CCGTGGAGCATTCCACAACCCGTAATTAGGGTTTCATGAAACCAGAAACCTAAAATTCTATACCCGACCTGCTATGAATTAAATAGGGGTCAAAATAATTTTGACCCCATTAATTGCAAAAATCATCCAAAACAAAACCCTAATCCGACACACCCCTCTATTTCTCACCAAAATTTAGCAGCCCATGTCATTTTTCGGCCATCTCCGACGATTCCCCCACACCTAGGGTTTCAACTCCCCCTAGTGTTCTTGTTATTCTCCATCAATTCACACTTGAATTCGGTAAGATTTTGGTCCCTAAAACCTAATTTATTGAAGTAATATTTGGATTAAGTCTTGATTGGGATTGGGGATGGGTTTAATGGAGTTGTGAACTTGTTTAAATGTTATCCTTTGAAATTTATTCATATTCATGATTAAAATTATAAGGGTAGGATTGAAATAGGTGCTGGAAATGGTTGGGTGTCTAATTTTTGTGTTTATATAACTATTGGGTCATTGTAATATATTGAATTTATTGAAAAATATGTGATCAGATGGCCAAATAGTTGGCATACACTTTGATTTTGAATAAATGGTATCGGGGGAGGGAACTAGGTGTAAATAGTTATGGTTGTGCATGAACTCTTGCTTGATGTTGTTGTTTTTTTTGATAAACTTGGTGGGGGGAACTCGTAGATGAATTTGCCAAAATATTTTGGACACTGGTCACTTCTACGAGGGTCTTCTACGGCTCGTGGATCAATCCACGAGCCATGGTTGCTCCTCGTGAAAAGTTCTAATGTTTAATAATTTTGAGGCTTTATCATACAAGACCTTCCACGACTCGTGGTACATTCCATGACTCGTAGATAGGTCTCGTAGAGTTTAATAGTACTGAACTTGAACTAGGACTTCCATCTATGACTCAGTCTACGACTCGTAGAGTATTTTATGAGTCGTGACTGGGTCTTGTGGATGCAACTCCAGTTATTTAAAATTTGTTGAACACTGTACCACGAAACACTTTATGACTCATAGAGCACTTACGCCTTGTAAAATAGGGTTTTGTGAACCCTTATTCCCCCAGTCCAGTTCTGTAATTTTCTTGTGTTTTTGGGTTATAATTCATGAAACTAATTCATTTCATGATTGTGTGTCTTGCAGTTACCATGGCCCCAAAATCGAAGAAAGAAGAAATTAGAGTTATGAAGGTCCACCTGGGAGACGAGGCCACAGATTCAGAGCATGCTCTTGAGACTACTGGCTCTGTAGAGGAGCTTGCCATCCAGCAAAACTCTGATGTAGAGCCATGACAGACTCGGGCATCTACCCGGCATACTTTATCTCAGGCTATTTTGGTCCACCCTCTCCAGTCTGAACACGAAGGTGATAGGGCCAAAAGTAGTATTCAGATGATCACCTCCGAGAGAGGGTCCAAATCTGGTTTGAATGAGGGATTAAACTCCTCATCTTCCTCCAGCCCTCGAGCAACTGAGTCATCACCAGACACAGAGCACAACAGGTGGTGCATCGAGGGAATGCAAATAATATTTAGGGAGGATATGCAGAGGAATGAGCATGGCCGACCCACTCATTCCATACTAGAGATGTCCAGAGTCATCACTAGAGGAATCAACAGTGTCCCGGGGTTGGAGGACACCATAGTTCACCACATACTCCATTGGTTGGCATAGCCGCCTAGGAGGTACTCACCGGTATTGGTGAGGGAGTTCTTCGCCTCCTATGACACTTTTATACACAACACTCTTCCCAAGGGGAAAAAGACCCTTGCCTAGACCAGCCCAGCTTAGATGAGGTATAAGTGCGAGGCCGGTGGGTTAATATGTCAGAGGAGGCCATTCGGAGGATGTTATTCAGACCTGAGTTTGCAGCCCCTAGCTCCACAGTAGAGTACGATCACATAGTGGGGTTGGCACGAGACTTGGGAGTTATGAGGGACCTAGAGTGCCAGGCCCACTTGATGAGATAGGTGGATACCCACATTGTTGCTGCTGGACCTAACCTACTTGGATAGGCACATCTTCCGAGCCTATCATGAAGGCTTCACTAAGTTTTCCCACCTAGTTTTGGTGGGCGATTATTTGCTCGAGGATCCAATTGATACTTGCTGATAACACCCTGACACTGGAGAGAGTCGTAATGGTAACCAATATCTTGGCTGGTTATGTGATAAATTAGGCCACTCTGATTATCAAGTAGATCCATGAGGTGGCCCTGAGGAGGTCCACTGCGAGCCCCTTCCCGTGTTTGATACATCATTTTATTTGATGGTGGGTGTTCAGATACTTCACCACGTGGATGTATTAGTGGAGGTGAAACATACTTTATATGCCAGCTTGATAAAGGCTGAGGAGAATCCAGTTTCACTCTATCGGGCACCGAGGCCACAGGTTGTACTTCTAGATTTACCCACCTCAGTGCCTTTAACTGAGCCTTCCACATTTGCTGCTGCACCGACTGCATAGGGGCCCCCACAGATGGAGACTGCTGAGGGGAAGGGACCCACTATCACCACTGCTACTATTCCAGAGTCTATGTTTACTACTTCACCACCTGTCAGCATTGTAGTTATGTCGACAACATCCTTTAAGGCTCTGGCACAGAGGTTGACAATTGTTGAGTCATAGTTAGCTCAGCTACTATAGTAGTTGAGGCCCTGGGTCCATCAGGTGGTTACAAAGGTTGAGAGCAGAATGCAAGCCTTCATAGTTGCTTCCATCCGAGAAGGGCTTGCACCGGTGGATGCCCACATAGATGCCTTTGAGGAGTGGGTCTAGATGAACCTCCATACAGTGGCTCCCATTGACTTGTCAATTATACAGATAGATATTCAGTAACTCCTGGCTGACATGGCTGAAGCATTGACAACTCCATTAGTGGAGCCATCTACCACGCCTACTGTAATACCCATAATGGACTTGTTCGCTCCCGAGGAGCCCACATAGACTTCCCTTGGGAAAAGGCCCTGCACAAATGATGGAGATACAGAGCGCTTTGGTGGGGAGCAGACAGAGGAGGAGGACCTACATATTTTCCTTGCCAGATCTCGAGAGGAGGAAGAGGCTAGATAGGAGTGTATACACCAACTGTTGAGAGGCGAGGGTACCTCCATAGTAGCTCCTACAACTTAGGCGGCCAGATATGTTTTCTTTTGACTGTAGTCCTTTATATTTTGTTTATGTGCATTGAGTACAATGCACAATCGTTTTTATGGGGTGTGGGTGGTTATATGGCCTCAGTGAAGTCTGAGTAACTTTGGCCTATAACTACCCCAAATTTTTTATTCCAAAGGGTTTTCTTGCCTGTGTTGTTTTTCCCTATGGATTTTATTTTATGTTGAATCGGTATGTTTGGGATGTTTAGGTAGCATTAGTAGCACATAGTATTGATATTCATGGCATAGTAATTTTGTGTGAAAAATGATATCCATCAAATTTTTGTTTAGCTAGTTTGATAGTAACCAAGTATGATTAGGTGTATGATAGTGTTTGTTCTGATAAGCTTGTATGAATTATGATAAAAAGCATGATTTGTTGGTTTGTGTTAACATGTAAAGCAATGCCATGAAAAAGTGAGCTTTATTGCATGATTTGTTACTGTGCTTTAATTCAGAACTTGCCCTATTACTCAGATTTAGACTCTAGGTTAGTTGGTTAGGAAAGGATCTTAGGACAATGTTCTGATTTAGCCCACTTAACCTAAATATAACCAATTATGTATCCCTTGATCCCTATTGTTGAGCCTAAAATTAACTCTATTCTTTGTAAATACCTAACTAGCCTAGACCTTAATGAATGATAATCACAAACGTGGCCTTGGTCTTTCATTGAATATTGTGTACCTCAACTGAGGCTAAAAGCCTAAGTTGAGGGTGGCTACCCAAAATGTGGCCCTAGTTCAGAGGATAGATATTGTGTACCTCATCTTAGGCTAAAAGCCTAAGTTAAGGGAGGCTGGTATAAGGAGAAGTCATAAAAAGTGAGGAAAAAGCTTAGTGATACAGAGAAGGGAGAAAAAGAATAAAAAGGGTGGAAGAAAAATGATAAAAGTTGCCAAAGATCTAAACAAGGTGAATAAATAAGGGCAAAGTGCTAAAAATAAAAAGAAATGCACCCTTAAGCAGTTGAAAATGGGAAAAAGGGAGAAAAAAGTTAAAATAATAGGTTGGTAGGGTAAATGTGTGGAATAATGCAGTATCAAGGAGGGCCTCAATCACTATGTTTCCATAAAATCACTTCAAAGCCCTCTGAGCCTACATTACAAGATTAAAAAGTCCTAATGTGATCCTAGTCCGACTAGTCAACAAGTCACGATCTAGAGTATAGGGGAAAGCATATGGTATTGGACACAGTATTTGAATATCTTTTGTGAGGGTGAGTGTTTTTTATGTAGTCCCAATGAACTTAAATTGAAAATATCACCCTGAGCATATAATGAGACTTCTTTGTGTGAGGGCACTTGCATTGTTGATACTTGACCAAATCAGTGATATGTGGCTTATTTGTGGTTGCATAGCTTGCTATAGCTACACTGTTGCATATTATAGTCAGTATTGGTTTACAGGATGACTATCTGATATATGTTTGAAAGAAACTTGGGCATTTGTTGAGATTTTGATATAGTCTATGCCATTGGGTTGATGTCTATGTGTCTCTGTGCTGCTTAAGTAGATTGAGTCTGTCGCTTGAGGACAAGCAACAATTTCAAATTGACGGTATTAATGTTCTGCCAAAATACATAACTTTTAATGCTTGAAACTTGGGATTTTGTATGTTCTCAAAATGATGTTAGTAGATGTGTTTATGTTTATTTTGCAGAATTTCAGTGTTGGCTTGACTTTGGTCTTGGAGTGTAGAATTATAGAGTTTTTGGTAGTTTACGAGACCCTTTACGGGTTGTGGATCATTCCACGAGTCATAGAGGACATTTCGTTTGATGTTCTAGTACAGGGGTGAAAATATAGTCACACTCTATGAGAGAGGACCACGAATCGTAGACCATAGTACGAGCCATAGAGCGTGGTCGTGAAGTAAAGATAAGAGATTGAAGAGTTGTTGAAAGTATCTCAGATGAAACCCTTCATAGGTCATGGAATCCTACATGGACCATGGAATGGTTTCGTGAAAGGTGCCTACAGGATGCAACTACATTCCACGAGACCCCAATCTACGAGCCGTAAAAGCTGCCCATAAATGATGCCGACACAGTTATCCTATTTCATTTTCGCTTTATATTTTATGTACTATGAATAGGTTTTTAGATTTTTTTAATAGAGAGAGAAACAATATACAGTAATATATCGAGGTAAAAAGTTAGAGAAATTGTGAACATCATTTTTGTGACTATTACTACAATCTTTTGATTCAAGTTTGTAATTCTATTGAGAAGTTGGATTTGTGTTCATCTATTCTTGCGTGTAAGTATTTTAACTATGTCTTCCTCTTGCATAATTTCTTAAAACACTCCAAGAATGCGTGGCTAAATCCACAACTAGGGTTGTGGGAACCATGATGAACTAACTAAGATAAAATTGGATAGTGTTAGGATGTATTAATTAATCTCTTCATTTTAATTGATTTTTAACAGTGGTCAACCTTAGAACTAGCCTAGTATCACTTGCTGGATCAAGAAAGTGAGTAATAGAAAAAGAGATAATTAAAAGGAGTTGATCGATTTCTCTCAACTAATCAATCTAACTAAATTAAGTAAGGTTGTACTGGGATAGAGTAAGGGTTAGTAAAGCGACATCACAGAGACGGATCAAGTAATGTGATAAATTCACCTATCCACCAAATCAAGTGTTTAGGAGAACATAGCTTATTGTCCTACACCTACACACCAGAAAAGAGTCATAAGTATCCAAGAACACTTAGTTAGGGAGTCATGGGGAACAGATTGCTGTAGTTTTCTTTTCTCTTGATTACAAACACATGCATTTTAGTTTAGATTTTACTTTTACTTGCAAAACCCCCCATATTTGTATTTATTTTCCTATTTTCTGAGAGATAGTAGGGTTAATCGATTCACTTTAAAAGTTGTGCTAATTCTTAGTCTACCATATTCCTCGTGAGAACGATCCTAACCATTGTTAGGTTAAATACTTGATTACGACCGCCTAAACCTCCGAGTAGAGGTATGGACTAAGCGATACCAGAGTCATCAGTAATGAATAGTAAAAGGGGCTAATTAACAGTGGTCGATAGAGCTTTTTTCTAGACTCATCAACCAACTTAAGGGAAGTTTGTACTGGGATAAAAAAAAAGGGTAAGGGTTAGTAATGTCACATCATGGAGACTGATGAAGTTTCATGATAAAATTCACCCATTCACTTAATCATATGTTTCAGTGAATTTAACTTACTAGCCTACACCTACACATTGAAAAATATTACATATATTCGATAATACCAAGTTATAGATTCATGGGGAACACATCACCCTAGTTAGCTCTTCTACTGATTTCTCATCACCTGCATTAGTTTAGTGTTAGTTAAATTTACTTTACAATACCCCTTTTCTCGGGGAGACGGGTGGGTTAATACTTCCTAAATTGCAATTGAGTTAACTCTTAAGTCTACCATATTTCTTGTGGGAATGATCCTAACCTTGGTTAGATTAATTACTTGACTACCGCTTGACCTTAAAGTAAGGTATAACCTGAGTGAGATCGGAGGTGGGTCAAAATTGTGGTGCCGTTGTCAGTGACTACGACTAGACTTGTTTGATTCAAGTAATTTTGGAATAAATCTTTGTCTCCTTAATTTTACGTTTCCTGTTGTTCTTGTTTTAGTGTGCAGATATAGTGTATGCACAATACTCGGAGCTGAGGTAATCCCTTGACTCTCTTTGATTTGGAAATTCAGAGAACGCTGAGAAGGATGGCCCTGGAATTTGTGAATGTTGTCATTGGTGATACAGTTGATGCTGCACTGAATCTGAATAACAATAATGAAACCCCACTACTGCTCGATCCACAGCCACCGGGGCTGCACGCCATAACACATGAATAGAACCAGTATCAGCTTGACCCCATGGTGATGGATGTTATAGAAGCTATACTATTACCCTTTCTTTCAGATAACACTAAGTTTATTATTTAGATTGGGTTGTTACAGATGTTGTAGAACCACAACATATTCACAGGCTTACCATTCGAGGATCCCCATAGCCATCTACACAATGTTGTGTTTATCTGTAAGAGTGTAATAAGAAATTCAAACCTTTCTATGGATGTCATTAGGCTCCGTGTTTTCCCACTTTCACTTACTGGCGATGCAACATTATGGCTATCTGAGCTCCCATAAACCTTGATCACCAGTTTGGCCAAATTGCAGAGAACCTTTTTGGAAATGTTCTTTCCTATCTCTAAAAATTTACAGTTGAATTCAGAAATCAATAACTTTGAGAAACTACCTAGTGATTCCATCGGAGCTATGTGGGAGAGGTTCACTACATGCTTGAGATGGGTTCCTGACCACAAGACCGTTGATGAGGCCCTGTTGGAGATCATTTACAAAGCCCTTGATGAGAACGACCAAGAAATGGCTGATACTATCGTAGGAGGTTCATTCATTACTCATCCATTCCAGGAGATTACTGAGAAACTTGAACGAGTGGTCAAAACCAACCGTGCATGGGGATCTAGGGATAAGGCTATCACTAAAAGCCCATTCTCAGTTAGTACAGTGCAGGCAAAAGAAAGTGAGGAAGTGTTGCAGGAACTGGTGCGGATCAACACTAACGTCGAGTTGTTGATGAAGCAGAATTTAGTAAGAGTAAATGTAGTCGCTCATCAGCTCACTCGGTCATCTATGTACGAGAAACCTTATTGTGAGGAGGAGTCATATTTTCCTGTAGACCAGATGGCGGGTTTTTGGCCTATACCTAAGGGTCCAATCAAGACTATTGGCGCCAAGGGCAGGGAAACTAAGGTTGAAACTACGAAAGTGATGGTTCCTTTAGAGATAATAATAGAGGAGACTAATGTGACAAAAATAGTGGCCAGGAGAGTGATATTGATTGGGGCTATACAGATGGCTACAGGGATGGTCTCCATATGTCCCACCACATAATAGAGAGTCTGGAGCTGACACCTCTCGAGTCAAAGAGATGTTTGAATGGTTGTTGAAAAAGGATAACGCGCAGGAGGAGTAATTTAGGGGGATGAAATTAGACATTTCCAGTATCAACTAGAAGATCAAGTCTCACTCTATCGCGATCAAGAAACTTAAGCAACAATTTGGTCAAGTATTGACTCAGCTCAACCAGTGCCAGAAAGGCACACTGCCCAACAACACTATGCAAAATCCAAAGAATGAGGGGTAGTACATGGATATTACAACTCGTAGTGGGAGAAAAACCATCGAACCTTTTATACCAGTGGATGATGATGAGGTACATGATGAGAATGTTGTGAACAGGAAAGCTAAGGTTGGAGATGATCGTGAAAAGAGTGAGGAAAGTAATGCAATGCCAAAATAGTTGAGATCCATTCCTTGACCTCCTCCTCTTTTCTCTCAGAGATTGAAGAAAAGGAAGGAGGAAGGTAAGTTCAAACACTTTCTCTTCATGCTGAAGCAACTCTCCATAACATCCCATTGATTGAAGCATTGGAGAAGATGCATGGGTACGTGAAGTTCATGAAGGATTTGGTTACAAAGAAGCGTACTGTGAGCCAAGAGCTTTCACAAGAGCTCCAAACTATTGTATGATTTTGACTAGGGCTTTGGTGCATAAATGAGAAGACCTAGGTGCATTTACCATTCCTTGCACCATAGGCGATGTGGAGTTCGCAAGGGCACTATGTGATCTTGGTGCCAGTATAAACTTGATGCCCCTTGTGATCTTCAAGAAGCTTGGTTTGGCAGCTCCCACCCCTACAAGCATGAGACCGTTGATAGCTGACCACATAGTGAAGAAGCCTGTGGGAATACTGTATGATGTCCTCGTCAAAGTGGACAAGTTTATATTTCCTACAGACTTTGTGATCCTAGAGTGCGAGGTTGACTTTGATATCCCAATCATTTTGGGTAGGCCTTTCCTAGCCACTGGATGAGCCCTAGTGGACATGGAATTTGGACTACTTAGGTTTAGGTTGAATGACGAAGAAGTCACATTCAATGTCTATCGATCAATGAAGAGGCCGAATGAGATAAAGATGGATATTTGGGCTATTAATGAAGTATGTGTAATCAGATAGTCCATGTCATGCCGCGATGTTAAATAAGGTGCTTCTTGGGAGGCAACCCAATTTAGTGGATGTATTAGGATAGTTTTATTTGATTTTTAGGTAGTTTTAATGTGTTTCAATAGTTTTCTTGTAATATAGGAATTTTTGTACTAGTGGCATATAGGGTAACAGAGTGTGTGCATAGGTTATGCAGGTATAAGACCAAATTGGACATTTTAAGCTAAAAAGATGATTCTCGATTGATTCCAAGACCCGTGTACATCTCGTAGAATGTTCCAGTGAGCAAAGATCATGTGCACTATAGTCCACAAGTCAACTTTATGATCCATAGAAAAAAATACAGGTCATGAATGGGGCTCGTGGACTCCAGGTAAGTTTTCAAAATATGGCTAAGTGTCGGAGGTGTTCTACGAAACCCTCTTAACGAGTCATGTTTCATTACATGACTCATAGAATACATGCATTTAAATTTTGGCCAGGTTTCCATGAGACCATAATCTATGAGCCATAGAATAATCCACAGCTTGTGATTGAGGTTTCGTGATGCCAAGCCTAGCATCTTATAACCCGACCCAACATACTATATATACGGGGTAAAAATTATTTTGACCCTATTTTTAAGCACAAAATCCCTAAAATAATCCCACGAACCCTTATCCCCTATCAGTCCATCCACCCCACTGGTGACCCACGCTATCTTTTGGACCAAATTCTGGCCATCCTTCCCCCCTAGGGTTTCGGCTTCCTCTTTGGATCCTAAATCAATTTCAATCTAATCTATGATAAATTTAGTAAGTTTTTGGTCCCAAAACCTAATCTTATAAATTTTAATTATGAATTATGGGTGATTATTTATTGGGTATGAGTTTTGTGCTAAAGGTTCAACTTGTGAGATTCTAATTTCAGTAATTATCCAGACATCGGTGAAATTGCCTAGGTTAGGATTAAACTAAGTTTCTTAGAAGATGTGTTGTTTTCCAATCTCTTTGTTTAATTAATGATTAGGCTATTTAAATGAATCAATTTGTGTGAATTTACTGTACGTTCATGGCCTAAAAAAGTGCTATATGAGTAAAAATTTAATGAATGGTCAGACCAATAGGTGTGCATATTAGATAACTATCGTTGGGGTCATTTTAAATGTGATACATGTATAGGGGATGGTTTATGTTGTTCTTATGTATATGGTGTGTGTGTGGCTTTGCTTTGGTGTTGTTTAATTTGGGTTTAACATCATTCATAGGAACTCATATGATGGACCTGACAAAAGTTTGGGTTCTCGACAACTTCATGAGGGTTTTCTAGTACCCGTGGATTAATCCTTGAGCCATGGTTACCCCTCGTGGAACATCCCAGAATCTAAATTTTTGGGGACCCCATCATACGAGACCTTCTATGAGTCATGGAATGTTTCACAACTCATAGAAGAGGTCTCATAGAGTTTGCCAGTGTTCAAAACCTGATCTGGAATGACATCCATGACTCAGTCTACGACTCGTAGAGCATTTTATGAGTCGTACCTGGTCTTGTGGATGCCACCCCAGTAACTTGAAATTATGGCACACTATATCCACAAAAGCTCTTATAACTCGTAGAGCATTCTACAACTCGTGGAAAGACTCTCATAGACCCCTATTCTCCCAGTCCAGTTCTGATTCTTGTGTTTGATTTTTCAATTCATAGGACTAATTAATGTTGTGAATATGTGTTTTCAGGTATCATGGCTCCACGACTAAAGAAGGATGAGATTAGGGCCTTGAGGGATCGTCTGCGTGATGAGCCTACTAATTCTGAGATTTCCCTCAAGTCTAGTGGATCTAGAGAGGAGCTCGGCATTGAGCCTGATATAGACGCCGAGCTATGACAGACTTGGGCTTCTACTAGGCATGCTACCATGCATACGATCATTGTTTGTCCTCCCTAGTCTGATGAGAGAAGTGAGAGGACCAACAACAATATCTAGATAAACTATTCCGAGAGAGAGACTGGCTTCGGATTAGAGAAGGGGTCAGACTTAGTGTCCTCTTCAGGACCTCGAGCACCAGATTCATCACCAGATGCAGAGACCAATATAGGGAATGTGATATTCCCAAGAACGTTTTCTGGACTCGGTATGGGCACTTTGAATTTGTGGTGATATCGTTTGGTTTGACCAATGCCCCGACGGTGTTTATGGATCTCATGAATCGGGTGTCCAAACTATTTCTTGACAACTTTGTAGTGGTCTTTATCAATGATATTTTGATTTACTCCCAGAATGAGCAGGAGCATATGGACCACTTGAGATTGGTGCTTCAAACCTTAAGGAGGAAGAAGTTATACGCCAAATTTAGCAAGTGTGAATTTTGGTTGGGGAAAGTTACTTTTCTTGGTCACATAGTGTCTGGCAATAGTATTAAGGTTGATCCTAAGAAGATCGAAGTCGTAAAGAATTGTCATAGGATCGTTGACCCCTTTTGATATCCGAAGTTTCCTTAGGTTGGCCGATTATTATCAGAGGTTTGTTGAGGGGTTCTTTTCTATCGCGTCCCACTTGACTAAGTTGACTCAAAAGAAGGCTAAGTTTGTGTGGTTAAATAAGTGTGAGAAGCACTTTCAGACTCTGATGGATTGGCTTACATCGACTCCCATTTTGACTCTACCAAATGGGCTAGATGGATTTGTGGTATATTGTGATGCTTCAAAGATTGGGTTGGGGTGTGTGCTCATGCAACAGGGTAAGGTGATAGCTTACGTGCCTCAGTAATTGCAGGCTCATGACAAAACTATCCGACCCATGACCTTAAGTTAGCGATGGTGGTGTTTCCTTTAAAGATTTAGAGACATTACTTGTACGGAGTTCACGTTGATATTTTCACTGATCATAAAAGTTTTCAATAAGTGTTCACTCAAAGGGATCGTAACTTGAGATAAAGGAGGTGGTTGAAACTACTCAAGGACTACGATATGAGCGTTCTTTATCATTCGAGAAAGGCGAATGTTATGGCGGATGCTCTTAGTAGGCTGTCAATGGGAAGTGTGTCGCACATTGACGAAGAGAAGAAGGAAATGGTAAGAGATGTGCACCGTTTGGCTAGGTTGGGTGTTAGATTGGCCAACTCAAATGATGGTGGTATTCTTGTTCAAAGCGGATCTGAATCTTTTGTGATTGTTGATGTAAAAGCAAAATAGGATTTAGATCCTTCTTTGGTTGAGTTAAAGAAGTTAGTTGTCGAAACGAAGATAGAGGTCTTCTCCCAAAGGGGAGATGGTGTACTATGGTATCAAGATCAATTTTGTGTTCCGGGTATCAATGGCCTAAAAGAGGTCATCATGAGTGAAGCTTATAATTCCTAATATTTTATTCATCCGGGATCCATTAAAATGCATTGAGACTTGAGATAAGTATATTGGTGGCATGGCATGAAGAAGGACATAGCCAGGTTTATGTCGGAATGCCCAAATTGCCAACAAGTGAAGGTTGAACATCAAAGGCCTGGTGGGTTGGCCCAAGATATTGAGATTCCTACTTGGAAGTGGGAGGATGTGAATATGGATTTCGTGGTTGGGTTACCCTATACTCGCAAACAGTTTGATTCTATTTGGGTTGTTATGGATCGAATGACCAAGTTGGCTCACTTCTTACCGGTCAAAGGTTACTTATAGTATCGAGAATTATGCTAAATTATATATTCGTGAGTTGGTGAGATTGCATGACGTACCGAGGTCAATCATATCGGATCGTGGTACCCAATTTATTTCTTACTTTTGGAGATTATTTCAAAATGGGCTCGGCACTAAAATTAAATTGAGCATCGCATTTCATCTTCAACTCGATGGGCAAGCTGAGAGGACAATTCAAACTTTGGAGGATATATTGGAGTTCAAGGGAAATTAAGATGATCACCTACCTCTCATTGAGCTTTCCTACAATAATAGTTTTCATGCTAGCATTGGCATGGCTCCATTTGAAGCTTTGTATGGTAGGAGATGTAGGTCCCCGGTGGGATGGTATGAGTTAGGTGAGATGGCATTGTTAGGCCCGAACTTGGTTGTTGAGGCTAGAGAGAAGGTGAAGTTGATTAGGGAGAGGTTGAGGAAGGCTCAAAGTCGCCAAAAGTCATATATAGATGTTAGGAGGAGAGACCTCAAATTTCATATGGGTGATTGGGTTTTTGTAAAGGTATCACCTATGAAGGGCATTATGCATTTTGGCAAAAAGGGCAAGTTATGTCCTCGGTATGTTGGACCATACGAGATTGTTGAATAGGTTTGGAATGTCGCTTATAGATTAGAGTTGCCTTTGGGTATGAGCTCTATTCATTCGGTGTTCCATATTTTGATGTTGAGGAAGTTGGTTGGTGACCCTAAGGCAATTTTTCCCTTGGAAGGCATCACGGTTGAGGAAAACTTGACTTACGAAGAAGTACCGGTCGAGATCTTGGATAGGCAAGTAAAATGGCTTTGCAACAAAGAAGTAACTTCATTAAAGTGCTTTGGAGAAATCAACATGTGGAGAGTGTTACGTGGGAGGCAGAGTTGGATAAGATGAAATGATATCCCCATCTTTTCCAATCTACTCAAGCTTGAGGTACTAGGTTCTATCCTTTTCTGAATGGTTCAAATTCCTTATTTTCTTGAGTTCATGACATTACATGCATACATGTGAACGAAAATGATTTGAATAATATTTCTACATGAGTTTTAAATGGCTTTTGAAATGATGAATGATGCATTATGTTTTGTGTCGGAATGTTTTTTGTTCTTCAAGCCTTGTTCTAGCCCTTTCGAGGACGAATGTTCCCAAGGGAGAGATGATGTAACAACCCAAAATTTTTTGAATCTTGCATTACTGGTTGAGGGCTGATTTAAAGTTGTCTTGGTTAGTTTATGAATTTCTCGAGTCTCTCTTGCAGGACCGTCTTGGAAGAAATCATATTGGTTAAGTTTTGCTTGACGTCTTGTGAAAGTACTGACTTTAAATGGCCATATCTCGAGATACAGGTTGAACTGTGTGGGCCACAACCTATCAAATTGAATCTCTTTAAGTTATCTTCCCAACTCACTTGGTTTCACCCAATTCAGAGTTTGAATGTGGAAGTTATGGCCTTCTAAGTGGGACTTCCTGTGCAGGGAAACATTCTGGAAAAGGGAAAAAAGATTTTGGCTAAGGCTTTGACCCACGGGAGGGTTCACGGGCCGTGTGGAGGATCAAGACCCATGAGCCCCATCCGTGTGGAGTTCCATTGGACATCCAAGACTCTGGACCAAGACTCCGAGCCAAGTAAGGCTCCACGGACCAGCTCACGGTCCGTGTGAAGCCTCACGGCTCGTGAGCCTCGTCCGTGCGGAGTTCCAGTAAGCCACCAAGGATTTGTGCTAAGGCCAGGGCCAAGGGAGGCTCCACGGACTAGCTCACGGTCCGTGTGGAGTTCCAGAGATCCACCAAGGGATTTTTTATTTCAAGTGCTGCTTCACGATAAGGTTCACGGACCGAGAGTCACTACACAGTCCGTGTAGTGCACATCGTCAGTGACTGTTTCCAATTTTTCTTCCTCATTTTATTAATGATTTAATTATAATTTTTAACTAATACTAAGGTCGGTTTAGCATTTTTTAACCGTCATTAACCCCTGATTTAAATCTATTCACTCCTATTCAATTCAAATCCCTTCAATCTCTTCAAATTCTCTCAATTGCTCTCCACCTCCATTGAAGATTAGCTTGGAAATCAAGGGGAAAATATAATTCTTCTTCAAATTCTTTTTGTTCTTCTTGATTAATCAAGGTATGTGGGATTGATTCATGGTTCTCCTTTAAATCATGAAGACTCAAAGCTCTTCTTCTTTAATTTTGATGAATTTTAGCTTTCTTTGAAAATGAGTCTTTTAAATTATGAATGATTTAATTCAATTGAGTTGTGGGTTGTACTTTAATGTCTATTTTAAGATTATTTAAATTTATTTATCATGGTTTGCATTGGAATTATAAAGATTTGAATATGCATGGTCTCTTGAAAGCTTGTTTAGGCATGGGTAATTCAAAGTATGCTTTAAATTGGGATTTTCTAATGGATTTCAATTGAATTTCATATTTTGTTGTTGAATTAAGATTTAATCTCTATTGCCTATGCATTCATCTCATCATTTATGACATATGCATACATGGAAGGTTTGAATTGATGAAACTCTTGATAAGGGTTTGGCCCTCCTGATATGATATGACTTGATTTTGATAAGACATAGGAATTGACTAGAATGTGATCACATCTTGTCCTGATATGGCTTTTAAGCACTTTGGGTATTTTACACCACTCTGTTTTGTTAGAATGAGCTACTCCTATGTACTGGTCTATGGAAATGATTCTCGACAATTATTGTTTGGACTTGAAAGGTTTTGAAATGTGATTTTTGGGCTTGTAGCCAACCTTGCATTGTTCTTGGAATTTAAGCATTGAACCTCTATTTTGAAAGCTCATATATGTATATGTATTTCCGTGGGATAAGACTTAGTACCGAGGGATTGGAGTAGTAAGTGGGCTATCCCCTAGGGTCTCACTTTTTTCCGTCAAACTATGTGCTAACATGGGCTATCTCCCAAGGTGGGATTGACCTATATCCCCTTTCTAAGGGTTGACCTGGTACCTACCTGGAAAATAGTCCAATTCAAAGTAGTAGCTCACATGTTTAGGATTTGTAAGTAGTACTAGTAGCATATTGTACTGATATCTATGCATATGTTAGTTTTGTTGAAAACTGATACCCCCAATTTTGAATGATATGCCATTATGTAGTTTTGATAACAACCATATAAAATTAAAAGATATTGGCAGTGTTGTTCTAATAAAGTTAAGGCTTAATTATGATAAGAAAAACATGATCTGAGAGTTTGTATTAACAGTGTATTCAATGCCAAGTGTGAGTGAGCTTTATTGTATGATTCTTATACTATGTTCCAATCTAGAAATTTTCATATTGCTATGATTGAGATTGAAGGTTAGTTGGTTAGGAAAGGATCTTAGGTTGTTTTTCATATTAGTCCACTTAGCCTAAATTGACCAACTAACTGAATTTTGTATCCCGTGTTCCTAATGTTTGAGCCTTACATATACCCTTTCTTTGTAAATACCTGAGGTAACCAAACCTTTTTTTGTCTCTGAAAACTTGAAATTGGCCCTGGTTTCCTTGAATAGTATATACCTCGACTCAGGTTAAAAGCCTAAGTTGAGGGTGGCTACAAAAAGTGGCCCTGGTTCAAAGGTTGGATATTGTGCACCTCAACTCAGGCTAAAAGCCTAAATTAAGGGTGGATGTTGAAAGGAATCACATCAAAGGAAGAATAGGAATACAGTGGAAAAGGGTAAAATATGAAGTGGGTGTAAAATAAATCAATAAATTCCAAAAGTGAGCAGAAAAGAAAAAGAATTGAGAGACAGGGTAAGTTGAGTCCCCGGTACATTTGGCCTTTTGAGATCTTGAGATGGGTTGGGCCAGTTGCTTATGAGTTAGCCCTACCTCAATCATACTCCACCATACATCCCCGTATTGTATGTGTCGATGTTGCGTCAGTATATTCCGAATAAGTCACATGTGCTTTAGTATGATTCGGTTGAGTTAGATGACCATCCGACATTTGTTGAGGAGTTGGTGGCCATTTTAACCAAGAATAACAAACAGTTGTGCTCCAGGGTCATATTGATGGTTAAGGTGTAGTGGAGTCATCGTCTAGTTAAAGAGGCTACCTGGGAGATGGAGGCACAGATGTGGAAACAACACCCTGGCCCATTTGAGCCATCAGACATGCTTTTACCTTACTTTTGTGGACAAAAGTCTTATAAGTGGGGGATGTTGTAAGGACCTCTGGGTAATTTTGTATTTCTGTGATGTTTTCTACTATTTTGAGCTTTTATATAGTAACTTCAAACCTTTTATGACTTATTAGGGTTGTTGGAGTGGTTGTGGGTGGTTTTGGTTATGAATTGTGTGAGTTTGCAAGTTAGCGAGGAGCTATAGCAGCAAAAATAAGATTTAGGATAAAACCCTAGCAAACGGCCTTAGAATGGGATTTTGACGGTTCCATCAGTTCCAGGATGGTGGATTTAGTCTAGGAGGGTGGTTGGTCCGAGGATGGAGGGTCTTGATATGATTTTGAGTCAAAAATTGCAAAATAAGTTCAACTGGAAGCTAAAAAGTGTGTTTATATAAAAACCTGGCTAAACACGCTTGAAATGGAAATATCATGGCGGGATCAACTCCAGAACATCAAAAATAGTCTAACATGACCCTTCGTCAGTTGACGGGGGCATCAGGTTACGTTTTGACCCCTCAGTGCTTTTAGCTAAACTTAGCTGGAAAGAAGTGAGACCCCTATTGTTTTTGTAGGATGCTCCATTAGGAATTCCAACTGCACCATTGGATCCAAAACATCAAAATCCATGTGGTTGCACTATATGTTTTGCATAAAACGGACACCGGACGCCCCGAGAATGCCCCAGAAAAGTTCTTAACTTAGCTGGTGCAGCGGCGCATACACGGAGAGGTAGGTGGTAAAGCTCTACATTCACAGAGAAGGGTAGCTTCCCCAAATCTTCACATTTACAGAGCCTCATCCACGTTCGCGGAGAAGAGGTATGGCTTATATACACGACTTCAACTCTTCGTGAACCAACCATTTGTCAAACCTTCTCCAAGTTGTAAATTGAGTTCTACAGCTTCATTTTCTGATGAATCAAAGGTCCACGTAACTTGAATTTTTGCAAGGAATGCCATGGTGATGTCAGATTCAGGATTTGACATGTATTTTTAGGTAAAATCACAATTTTAGCTGATTATATTCTCGAAATTTATGAAAACTTTGCGCTTTGATATCTTGGTCGATTCTTGACAGAATTAAGTGAAACTTGAGTCTAAATTGTTCCACGCTTTGAAAGGAACGTTGTGGAATGTTGGGTCTCCGCTGAATTTATCTAGTTTTCATAAATTTAGACTGAGAAAGTTTTGAAGAAAATATTTTCTCTGTAAAGGTTTTAATTCCATTTTTGGGCCTTTTCCCAGTTTTCTACGGTCCATTTTTGACCAAATTTTGGTTGTAGACTCGGGTTTTCATGGGGAACATTCTTTGGGGTATTTTTAAATTTTAGGCGTGGGCCCTATATTCCCTGTTTTAGGTATTATTTACCCAATTTCATCTGTTCTTCAAGTTTTTACTGTCAATAAGACCGTGTTAACCCTGTGAACTATATTTAACAACTAAGCAACGTCGGGAAGCTAACATGAGGGGAAATGCTTGGCTGGACTGGTTCAAAGCACGAAACATCGATTGTCAGGTTGGCTAGGCTTTTCCTAAACTTTAGACTGAGTGAGACTATATGCATGTTGAACTAAAATGTATATAAAGGTGTTGGTTGTGCTTTGTATGTGTAGTATATGTTGTTGTGGGATTGCACCCCTTTATTGGTAACTGTAATTGTTATAGTTCGATATATTCTGGTACTATTGACTGTGGGAAGGCCTGATAAAGGTCATGTATGGGCTGATGTCCTGGGGAAAGTATGCATTCTGACCTAACTCTTGTCAGTGGAGGTATGTTGCCAAATGTTATTGAAATATGATGGTTGTGAGGCTGCTTGTTGAAAACTTGCCATACTGTGACTTGATTTTGGTATAAATATGATTCTGTTGGGTTTGACTGTTGTGGACACTTATGATATAGCTATTATTGTTGTGCTTTACTCTCATCTCCCGTGGTTGGCTGGATTATAGCATGTTTTGGCCTTTTAGACCTAAGTTTACACTGTTTAGTGATATATATGTTCTTGTGCACTCTGTTAGTTGTTGGGTGTTGGTTGGAGTGATGCGCCCCATGGTTGGAGTCTCTAGCGGCCATGTTCGAGTGTGTGAGACCCTGGTGGTGATTCAAAAGGGGTCCCACCACTTGCTGACACTTTGGGTTTGAGACCCCGTTGACTACATTTTTAGGGCTAGGCCCCATTGATTGACATTTTGGGTTGAGACGCCATTTATTGTGTTAAGGGGATTCTTTCTCCCGCGGGGGATACGTCCCACCATTATGTATATTATTAGACCATTTGTCCCTGGCCGACTGCCCCAACTGGAAGCCAATTTGAGAGGACTTGGGGTTAGAGGCCCTGTGTGATACTAGTTCCTGGATGGGTCAAGGATCTGGTTATTATGTGGCACTTTGGGCCGAGGTCCTGATTGATTACCCATGGATCCAAGGGGGCATTCAAACATAGATACTAGGTTTTTAATGGGAACCCAGGGGGCATTCAAACATAGATACTAGGGTTTTACATCGATGTACAGCTCGACCCTCGATCATGTGATAGTGAGAGTTGACCTCTATGGTGGTTCTGTTGGGTTCAGTGATGTTTTATCAGATAGATTGTGTGCGGGTGTACCTTCTGGGCTTATGGGGGCTCAGGTGGCGTATAGGCATAGATACTAAGGCCTTGCACCCATGTACAACATGATGATTCGGTACAGTTGAGGTTATAGGGTGTGATTTATGGGATTGTTGCATTCATCTACATTTGAGCTTCCTTATGCACATTATTTCATTCAATCAGCCGATGATGCCTACTGGGTGTCTTATTCTGGTACTCATCCATACTTTCTACATCTTCTCATGGTGCCGATCCAGGTTCTAGTCGTGGGCATTGACTTTTGGGGGTTTTGGGAGCACTTAGGAGATTATTGGTGAGTACTTACAGCTTCAAATTCTTTGCAGTCTCCTTCCTTTTGATGGTCGTCTTTTGTTTTCAGACATTGGCCTTGTATAGTAGTAACATATATTTGTAGGAGCACTTATGGTTTTGTATATTTTTATGTTTAGTGTTATATATGTATATCAGTATGTAGCTATATATAGTTGACTTCTAGGTTCTGGGTAAGTTGTGGTTATTTATATTATCATATTGGTTATAGTTGTGACTAGAGACCTAGGTCAGGCACCCTAGGGTCGGGTAATTGGTCTGACTGTAGGTGGGATCTAGCAGGCACTATCATGACCGGGACCGGATCGCGACAGGAATGATACCACGAGGTAATCCATGACTTATGGATCAGTTTATGACCCCATGGTTTGGTATCGTGGTTTGGTGGGTCGGTAACCAGACTCAGAAGATTAGAAAATGAGAATAGGATGACATGAACCACGACTCGTGGTTCAATCTACGATTCGTAATTGGGGTCTCATGGTTCGTGTCCAGCAATTTTAATGAAGGAATTTTTTGTCCTTTTTGCGAATCCTAGACTTAAACTATGTCATTTTTATGATTCTTTAGTCTTCTAATCAGCCCTAAAACCCCTAAGGATTCCCATTCTTTTTATTCTCCATATTCTAAAAAATCCTAAGGCATTTTTCTCTCTAGAAGGCAAGGCAAAAGGTGTAACAACCCAAACTTTTTCCAAAACTCTTTATGGTTGGTCTTATATGATGTACTACTGGTCATGGTTGAGTTTTGGTGGCTACGGGTTGAGTTTAAGTGGCCAAACGCAAAATGGGTCAGTCGGTGGCCTAGAGAGGTCGCTTGGGCATTGTACTTCAAACAGTCATAACATTTGATGCGGGTAAAAGCGTGTGGTATACTATATATCAAATTAAATATCTTTTAGTTAGATTCGCAACGCAACTGGTTTCACTTGATTCGGAGTTTGGATGAGGAAGTTATGGCCTAAACAGTGGGACTGTCTGAAATTCGGAAGACATTGGAGATAGGCTCTGAAACGTGGCCAAGGACAAGCCAACGTTCCGTGAAACTTGTCACGGTCCATGTGGGGTGTCATGGGGTGTTCCAGTGAGCTAGGGGTGGCCAGGAACCACCCCACGAGACAAGTCTTAAGCCACGGACCACTAAACGGTTCCTGTGCACTTGGACGGCCAGTGTACTGTCCCGCCAAGTGGGGCAGTGGCTTGGCCAGGCCATGGGTGGGTCTAGGTAGCTAAGGCTAGGCTCACAGGACAAGGACACGGCCATTTAACCTTCAAACGGTCCATCAAATTGCTCGTCAAGTGTTCCAGAAAGTCCTCCGAGAGTTCGCGTTGAAAAATTTGCTAAGTATGGTTTGATGGGCAAGTGGGACGGACCGTGTGACACTTACACGGCACTGTAGCATCCATGTGACATTGTGTCCACTGAAAATTTCCATTTTATTAATGGTAATTTTATGATTTAACATTTCCCTAAGCCTCTTTTAGGTACCCTAAGGTCTCCTAAACCCCTAAAACATTCCCCAAACCCTCATTCATCCATTCAAACTCTCATACATTCACTTTTGAAATTCTAAAACCCTCTTAGACTCCATTGAAGAAAGCTTGGAGAATTTGGGGAAAAAGACCTTGACCAAGTTTGACCTTGCAAATCGTTAGTGAAATTAAGGTATGTGGGACTTCATTCAAGGATCCTCTTTCATCCTTGAAGACCCTATGAACCCTAACTCTTTAA
>JBCEWC010007290.1:0-21637 GCA_038996855.1 Solanum aculeatissimum | reverse complement strand
GGAGGCTTAGAATGGATGAATAAGGGTTTGGGTCTTGATTTAGGGGTTTAGGGGACTTTAGGATACCAAAAAGGGGCTTAGGGATTAATTAAATCATGAAATTACCATTGATGAAATGGACTTTTAAGTGTAAAACAGAGTGTCACGGAGGATCTACAGTGGTCGTGAAAGTGCCACACGGTCAGTACAAAGGGTTGTGAACCTTGCCTTAACCAAAACTTTAACGCGAACTCTCGAAGGACTTTTTGGACCACTAGATGAGGGGATTCACGGGTCGTGTGGCATCACATGGACCGTGTACTAGTCCGTGGAGCCACACTTGGCCCAAGAATCAACCCCCATCCTTGTCCAAGCTTCTTCCCCACCCAACGGACCACCAAACGGACCGTACAAGGTCTCACGGGTCATGGGTGGTCCGTGAGCCATGCCTTGGGTTATAGAGTGGGTCCTGGCCACCCCTAGCTCACTGGACCATGGAACGGACCCCTACGACAACCGTGGACCCTCACACGGTTCGTGGTCCTTGCCTTGGGCCATTTTCAGGGCTTATCTCCAATGTCTTTCGAATTCCAAGCAGTCTCACTATTTTGGCCATAACTTCCTCATACAAACTCTGAATCAAGTGAATCCAGTTGAGTTGCAAAGATTACTCAAAGAGTTTCAATTTTATATTGCTCATCCCACACGGTTCAACCCGCATCAAAAGTATGCTACCTTAAAGTTCACTATCCAAACGGCCTCTCTAGGCTACCCAATGATCCATTTTGCGTTCGGCCACTTAAACCCAAGTCGTGGCTACCTAAAATCAACCATGACTAGTATAACATCATACAAGACCAACCATAAGGACTTTTCAAAAAAATTTGGGTCGTTACACTTAGTAAAGAAAGGAAAGGTAGAGGTTTTCTCAGAAGGGGCAAATGGTGTACTTTGATATCAAGGGAGGTTGTGTGCACCAAATCATAGTGAGTTAAGGAAGTTTATATTACAATAAGCTCACAACTCTTCCTATTTTATCCACCCCAGTACTACAAAGATGTTAGAGACTTGAGGGAGATGGATTGGTAGAATGGAATAAAGAGGGACATTGCCCAATTTGTATCCGAGTGTTCATATTTCCAATAAGTCAAGGTTAAACATCAAAGTTCGGGTGTCCTGTAACAAGATATTGATATTACTACTTAGAAGTGGGAAGAAGTCAACATGGACTTTGTAGTAGGATTTCCCAAGATCAAGAAGCGTTTTGACTCCATATGGGTGATAGTGGATCATAGTTGACTCGCTTCTTACCAATTAAAATGACATTCAATGTCAAAGACTAGGCTCACTTGTATATTCAAGAATTGGTGAGGTTACATAGGTTTCCATTATCTATCATATCAGATCGTGGTGTCCAATTTACCTCTTATTTTTGGACTATTTCCATAGGGGACTTGGTAGTAAGGTAAAGTTGAGTATCGCTTTTCATCCCCAAACCAACCAGAAAGCTAAGAGTACTATTAGAACACTGGAAGACATGTTTAGAGCTTATGTGTTGGAGTTCAAGGGAAGTTGGGATGAGCATTTGCCTCTTATTGAGTTTGCCTACAATAATCGTTTCCATGTAAGCATTGAGATGGCACCATTTGAGGCATTGTATTGAGGATGATGTACATCACCTATTGGTTGGTTTGAATTCGGTAAGATGGTCTTGATAGGACCATACTTAGTCATCAATGTTATAAATAAAATTAAAGTTATAAGGGAAAATTTGCAAATGGCTCAAATTCGACAAAAGTCCTACTCTGATATAAAGAGGAAGGATCTTGAGTTTTAAATTGGTGACTGGGTGCATTTGAAAGTGTCTCCTATGAAAGGTATGATCCGATTTAGTAAAAAGGGGAAGTTAATCCCTAGGTATGTAGGGTTTTACAAAGTGGTGAGAAGAGTGGGAAAATGGCATATGAGTTGGACCTACCTAATGAAATGCATTTGATCCATCCAATTTTTTATGTATCGATGTTGAGAAAGTTCATAGGTGATCCAAGCTCCATAGTTCCTTTACAAGATGTGAACATTGAAGAGAATATAAGTTATGAAGAAGTACCGATTGAAATTTTAGACCGGCAAGTAAAAAGTCTAAGGAATAAGGAAGTTGCATCCATCAAGGTGCTTCGGAAAAATCATCAAGTTGAGGGTGCCATGTGGGAGGCGGAAGCAGATATGATGAAGTATTTCTCGTATCTATTCCACTCAAGGTATTAAGTCATTCTCTTCAAAAACCTCAATTCCTTGAATTTTAGTTTTTGCATGATGCATACACTCATTTCTATATCTATGGACTGTTTCGAGACATATGTTAAGTATGAACTTTGAAAATTTCATGAAATAATATTTAAATTGCATCTTTGAATACATACTAGGTTGTTAGTTGAAAATTAACTCTTTAGAGCCCTTTAAGTACATTCGAGAATGAATATTCCCAAGGGGGAGATATTGTAACGACCCTCTATTTAGAAGCCTTGAAGTGTAGAAAAAGTTGGACTGAAAAGTGACGAGGGTCAATTCACGAAGTCGAGTCCATGACCCATGGATCATACCATGAGTCACAGATACAGCTTATGAATATGAACATCAAGAAAGAGAAAAAGTTTCTAAGTGTGGGGTAACCCACGAGGCCATTGACGTTCCATAGAACAGTTTATGGCATGTAAGGAGGGTCGTAGGTAAGGGTACCAAACATGAAGAAAATTTGAAGTCTCTATAAGGAGGGCCAAGATTAACGAGATGGTTCATAAACACATCTAGGGCCCAAAGAAAGCCTTCATAGATAGGACTGAAAGTGATATTGAGGTGGGGTTCGGAAAGGGAACCTTAGTCATAATCCTTTGTCTCATTAACAATGTGCCACCATAGGAACCCTTTTAGGCTAGGCTAGTGGATCCATATAGTCCATTTATGTTGTATGAAGATGCATGCAAAGTGATGGAGTTCCACCCAGCAAGTGGTCTCCTCGTGCCAACATAGAAGGTTATGTTGGATTTCATGTAGTAGCTCACATGGTATTATATATCGGTTATGGTTCATTCCCATAAGGTTTATGACTCTATGACATGGCTTCATCACATGTGTTCTTTTACGCATTGACTTTTACTCATATAGAACGATATTCATTGTGCACCTTAAGCCCATATTAAAGTCCCATTTATCATCTCATGCATGTGAGTTTTTACTTATGAATTATGGTTTTACAATTTCATGTTTGCATTTGCATCTCACATACTTAGTACATTCCAAAAGTACTAACGCATATTTTGCCATCATGATTTAACCATGTAGGGACAGGTACTCCTCCACCGACACGTGGCTAGTTTTTAGGCATTTGAGACTGGTGGTTTTGTGGTAAGCCCTTAGTTTGGGTCTCCACTATTTTAATTTATACTTTGTATTACAGATATTGATGTATATGTTGGCCTTTTGAGGCTTTTACATTTTATGTTATTTATGTATGGAGTCTTTTCTATTTGATAAAAACTGACTGATACCAATTTCGTCCATCAATGGTTTAGTTGGCATGCTTTTATGGACAAATATGAATTTTTTATGTTGCTTCGATGTCATATAGTTCCCCACAGGCCCTTTCCCCTTATTTCCACAAGTTATGATATTTTTATGCTTAAGGTATTAAGATGGATTGGGTGGGGTGACTTCGGGTGTCCCATTCTCTATGTGACGACTAGGCCCTAGGTCGGGTCATTATAGTATGCTTATGATATGATGAACATAATATAGGTCGTTATAATATGTTTATGACATAAATAATGGCTTGGGTCGGGCCACCAAAATATGGAAATTTTAATGCTTTAAACTTAGAATGTTATGCATTTTCTAAGCGATTTTAGTAGGTTTGATGTGTTTTTATGTTGATTCTTTAGGATTATAGGAGTCAGGTAGTTTTTGTGCTGATTTGGATAAGTTGTAGATTTTTGCTGATTTATGAGACCATCTATAGTCCGTGGTTTAGTCCCCGAGCCATAGATAGGGTTTTATATTTTTGATCCAGTGAAGGGCTAGTTTTGTGAAGTTGAAACTACGTGTTATCAGGACGGGTCATAAGCCATTTTATGGTCCATTCATCAATTCGTGCTTTGAGGCCCAGAGAATATACATAGTTGCTGAAAGTTAACAGGACAAAGGCACTTATGATCCGTAAGTCATTTCACAGTCCACAAGACATTCTATGGGCAATAAGAAGTGAGTTGTGCAATGAAGGCAGATTTTGAGGATGTAACTTCTAAAGTCAGTCCACGGGCTGTGAATGCATCTACGACCTGTGGAAGCCTTTTATTCAAGTTTTCCTAATCAGTTTAGGATTTGGATTTCTTTTATTATAAATAGCATGTTTAGGTTTGTTTAAATGTACAAAACTCTAGACTTCATTTATTACATTGCTTAAGCGTGTTCTTGGAGATTTTGTGTGAACAACTTGTGATCTTATCTTTGGGTTATAATATTGTGATTCATGTTAAGATTTCAGATTTTTTGTTCTTCAATTCTTCATTGTAAGTGTTTAATTATGCAATTTCATAACATTATTCTTTCATCTAGAATGAACATGAGTAGCTAAAATCCACAACTAGGGTTGTGGGAAACATGAAGAACTAACAAAGTATAAATCAAATAAATTTGTAATCCTTGGAAAGTATGCATGTATGTATTATTTATCTCTTTACTTTGATTGTTTTTAACAGTTGCAAATGTTAGAACTCACCTTATTCTTACTTTCTGGACCACGGGGGTAATGAATGGTAAAAAGGATAAATAACCGGATTCAACGTGAGCACATTCAACTAATCAACCTAAATAGACCAAGGGATGGTTATACTGGGACAAGGTAAGGATTAGTAATCCGACATCTATAGATAGACCAAGTTATGTGGTGAAATTTACCTACTTACCGGACCAAGGAATTAGGTGAACATAACTTACCAGTTCTACATGCTATATATTAGAAAAGGTTACAATTATTACGTTATATTATGTTAGAAATTCATGGGGAACGTAATACCTTAGTTACGTCTCTCACTGAATTTACAACACTTGCACTAACTATTTGATCTTAGTTTAGGTTTAGTCATTGTTTTTACATCAAAACCCCTTTTCTGGAAGTAAGTCGATTAATTCATCTTATTTTCTATAATTACTCTAAGTCTAGACTTTATTTCTCATAGGATCGACCCTAACCATTGTTAGATTCTATATTAGAACAACAACCACTTATACCTTAATTGAGAGGTGTAATTTGGGCATGATCACAAGGTATAGCCATTTTGAATTTATGGTGATGTCTTTTGGCGTAACTAATGCACTAGCAATCTTCATGGATCTTATGAATAGAGTGTTGAAACCCTAGCTTGATATGTTCGTTGTAGTGTTCATTGATGATATCCTATCTATTCTTGAAGTGAGGGAGAACACATGGAGCATTTAAGGGTGTTATTTCAAACTTTGAGGGATAAAAAGCTTTTTGTGAAGTTTGACAAGTGTGAATTTTGTTTGAAAGAGGTTGGTTTCCTAGGGCATGTGGTATCGGGTGATAGGATCAAAGCTGATACTAAGAAGGTGGAGGTGGTAAGAAAGTAGCCAAGGCTATTGACTCTTATGGATATTAGGAGTTTCTTGGGCCTAGCTGAGTATTATAGAAGGTTTTTTGAAGGTTTCTCATCCATTTTATTCCCATTGACTAAGTTGACCCAAAATAAGGTGAAATTCGTGTGGACGAATGAGTGTTACGAGAATTTTCAAATCTTGAAGGATTGGTTGACTTTGGCTCTAATTTTAATCTTAATGGAGGGAGGGAATCGATAGGTTTGTTGTATATTGTGATTCCTCAAGAATTGGTTTGGGTTATGTGTTAATGCAATATGGTAAGGTGATTGCCTATGCCTTAAGTCAATTGAAGGAGCGTGAGAGGAACTACTCAACATATGATCTTGAACTTACGGTCGTGGTGTTTGCACTGAAGATATGGTATCACTACTTGTATGGTGCTCATGTGGATGTTTTCACTGACCACAAAAGCCTTTATCATGTATTTACTCAAAGGGATCTCAATCTAAGGCAACGAAGATGTCTAGATCTCCTCAAGGATTATGATATGAGTGTGAAGTATCACCTGGGTAAGGCTAATATAGTAGCCGACGCACTTAGTAGGGTGTTCATGGTTAGTGTGTCTCATTTAGAAGAAGATGGAAAAAGGTAGTTGGCCAAGAAATTCCATAGATTGGCTAGGTTCGAGGTTAAATTGAATGATATCGGTAGTGGTGGTGTGATGGTACTACATGGCTATGAGTGTTAATTGATTGAGGATTTCAAGTCCAAGCAAGATGTTGATCCCGCCTTGGTTGAATATAAAGCCTTGGTGAATCAAGGAACAATAGAGGTCTTATCACAAGGGGGGATGGGGCACTTTGTTACCAAGGGAGACTATGTGTGTCAGATGATGGTGAATTAAGAAAGTTGATATTGCAAGAAACCTATAATTCCCTCTATTCCATTCATCCCGGTTCCACAAAGATATATAGAGATATAGAGTAATTTATTTGTGGAATGGAATGAAGAGAGATATTGCCAAGTTTGTGTCTGAATGCTCCAATTAGCAACAAGTCAAGGTTAAACCTCAAAGGTCGGGTGGCCTAGCATAACACATTGATATTCCTACTTAGAAGTGCGAAGAGATCAATATAGGCTTTGTAGTGGGATTGCCTAAGACCAAGAAGCACTTTGACTCCATATGGTTGATAGTGGATAGAATGACAAAGTCAACTCATTTCTTACCATTCAAAACATTATTTAGTGTCAAACACTATACTAAATTATACATTTGAGTGTTGGTGAGGTTGCATGGGATTCTATTGTCCATCATATCAGACTGTGGATCTCAATTTATATCTCACTTTTGGAAATAATTTCAAAGGGGTCTTGGTACTTAGGTGATGTTAGGTACCGCCTTGCATCCCCAAACTGATGGGCAAGCTAAAAGGACGATTCAGTCATTGGAGGATATGTTGAAAGCTTGTGTATTGGTGTTCAAGGGGGGTTGGGATGATTACTTACCTCTCATTGAGCTTGCCTATAATAATAGCTTTCATTCAAGCATTGAGGTGGCATCATTTAAGGCTCTATATGGTAGACAGTGTAGATCACCTATTGCGTGGTTTGAAATTGGTGAGATGGCCTTGCTAGGGCTGGATTTAGTCATGGATACTATGGAAAAGGTTAGACTCATAAGGGAGAAATTGAAAAATGTTTTAAAGTCGGCAAAAGTCCTACTCCGATGAGAGAAGAAGGGACCTTGAGTTCAATATTGGTGATTGAGTTTATTTGAAGGTGTGTCCCATGAAAGGGGTGATCTGATTTGGCAAAAAGGGAAAATTAAGCCCTAGATATGTAGGGCCTTACAAGGTCATGAGAAGAGTTGGAAAAGTGGCATATAAGTTAGAATTACCTATGGAAATGGACATGATTTATCAGGTATTCCATGTATCTATGTTGAGGAAATTCAGGGGTGATCCAAACTCTATAGTCCCGTCGAAAGATCTGAGCATTGAAGAAAATTTGACTTATGAAGCGGTTCCAGTTGAAATTCTAGACCAGCAAGTAAAGAGGCTAAGAAATAAGGAAGTTGCATCCATTAAAGTACTATGGAGGAATCAGTAAGTTGAAGGTGCAACATGGGAAGCGAAAGCGGATATGATAAAGCATTATCCCTATATCTTTTACTCTATTCAAATCAAACGTATTAAGTTATTCTTTCCCAAAACCTCAAATTTCTTATATTTTAGTTTTTGCATGAAGCATACACATATTACATGTTTATGGATTGTTTTGAGACATAGTTTTAGTGTGGATTTTAAAACTTTCATAAAACAATGTTTAGATTGCATTTTTGCATGCATATTGGGTTTTTAACTGTTTATTTAACACCTTAGAGCCTACGTTTAGTACATTTTAGGGAAAATATTTCCAAGAGGGAGATATTATAAGGACTCGTAAGTTAGGAGGCTAAGAAATGTAGAAAAAGTGGAACTGAAAAAGTTCAGATCTGATTCATGAGCCCAATTCACGACTCGTAGTTTAATCCACAAGTTGTAGACTAGACTCGCCTCAAGATGTGAAATTTGTCTAAGTATCAGAGGGGTTTATGAGGGCCATCTATGACCCGTGGAATGAAATATAGACCGTAGAATAAGATGACTCTTAGTCCTATGTATGGTATGTAGTTAGGTTACGTGGATGAGGTCTTGACGAATGTTAAATTGGCTAAGGGTGAGAGGATACCACGAGTTGATCCATGACCCATGGATCAGTTCACAAGCTATACATAGGTTTCATGGATTGGGTGGTCAGATACCAGGCTCTGAAGATTGTAAAAGGACAATACAATGACTCAAACCACAACTCGTGGTTGATTTCACAACCCGTAATCAAGGCCTCATGGATTCAACCTGGTTGTTTTAATGAAGGGCATTTTTTTCCTTTCCATATATCCTAGGACTAAAACTATGTCATTTTTAAGTTCCCTCAGCCCCATATCAGAACTAAAACCCTCTAAGGATCTCTCATTCCCTTTATTCCTTCATTCTCCTAAAATTCTAAGGTGAACACTCTCGACAAAAACAAGGCAAAAATTAGGGTTTCCAAGGTTCTTCCCCAAACTTCAAGTTCCTATTCCTAGACTCCTAATCAAGGTATCTGAGTTGATTTGTGGGATCCTTTCACCTACAAAGTCCTTCCTTAAACCCTTTTTACCTTTTCACCCTTTCACCTACAAAGTCCTTCCTTGAACTTTTTTTACCTTTTCTTTAAGTTCCTTAAGAATGACATTATGCATGCCAATGATTTAAATGGTGATTTTATAATGCATTACCATGTATTTTGTCTCCACTGATATCATATAATGTTTTACCATGTTTTCCATGAGTATTGAGTTGATGACTATGAGCCTAATATTTAGAGTTCAATTGATGATGTGTGAACTGCTTACTATATGATTTAAAGGTGCATATCATCCCCATGTTCATGCATTACTCTCTTGATTTATGAATTTTCTAGTTAACATATAATCCCACTAAGTTTAAGATGATTTTTGGATGATATGATGATGATGATAAGGGCGTGAAAGAAAGGTTTAAACTTAATGATTTTGAAAGAAAAAAAAGAATGTTAATGTTGAACTTAAAAGATGTGTATGATGGTCCATAAAGTGAAAGGACAATTCTCACTTGGTGATTCCTAAGGTTTTGAGCTACTCTTATGAAATTACTATTTATGATTCTAAGTTTCACTACTTGACTAAGTACATGTTTTAAAATATTTCGTGGAATGACTTAGCACTGACTGAGGCATTAAGGTGGGGTTCAATAAGGGAACCCTAGAAGCAACCCTTTTTCCCATTAACTATGTGCCACCATAGGAGCACTTGTAGTCTAGTCTAGTGGATACACGTATGCCATTTTATGTTAATTGAGGATGCATGCTAGGTGACGGAGTTCCACCCGGCAAGTGGTCTCCCGTTGCCAATATAGGGGTTATGTTGGATTCCATGTAGTAGCTCACATAGTCTTATAATATGTTGGTGATGGTCCACTCCCACAAAGTATAAGATTTGATGCTTTGGTTCCATGACATGTGTTTTATAAGATGCATTCCTTTCACTTCATATTGAGCTTTATTCCTTGTGTATACTTAAGTTCATTAAAATGATTTATTTACCATTTCATGCATGGAGACCTGAATTTATGAACTCACATACTTAGTACATTCCAATGTACTAAAGCACATTTTACCTACATGATATCACCATGTAGGAACTGGAGCTCCTCCTCCTCTGGCACGTGGCTAGTTTATTGATGTTCAAGACTAGTTGTAATGGTAAGCCCTTAGGTCTGGTCTCCACCTATTTTCTTTATGCTTGTACTTTTTGGACGGTTGTATATTTTGGATTTTATAACTAAAGGTTTTTACTTTCTATTTTATTTTCACGACTTTTCTATTTGAGGGAAACTGAAATCGTGCACTGATTCTCGTTAAGTCATGTGTAGATGGTATATTTTGGACGATGATGTATGTTGAAATGTTTCCTTTGAGCTTAAATGATTTTTCATTAGCCATTTTCCCATTTTATTTATGTGTATGTAAATGTTTACCTATGAATGCTTGATATATGCTAAGATGGCTTGGATGGGGTGCCTATGTATCCCTCATTCATCGTGTTACGACTAGACCCAAGGCTTGGGTCATGACACATGAGGTATGTTATTTGTAGATGACATAGTATTGATGGATCAAACTGAGGATAGAGTTAATGATAGGTTTAAGGTTTAGAGACAAACTTTAGAGTTCAAAGAATTCAGATTGAGTAGGAGCAAGATGAAATATTTGAGGTGCAAATTTAGTTTCAATGGATGATGCAAACGAGGAAGAGAGGCATGCCACATAGTCAATTCCTAAGAGAGAAAATTTTAAATATCTTGGGTCCATCATCCAAGGTAATGGGAAAATTAAAGATGATGTTACACATGTATTGGGATAGCATAGAAAATATAGAAGTTTGACTCTAGTGTCATGACCCAAAATTGAATTGTGACAAACGAAGAATAAAGCAAAGCAGAAATAAACACAACATAACGTACGAAATCCTAAAAATCTTGAGTCATGAGTACAATTAGTACGAAAAAGAAAAATACAATTGTCTCAAATGAAAATACAATGATATATGATAATATCTGATACAATGTCTAAAATAAAAAGTAACAAAAGGGAATCTCAAAGATCCATGGTAACTCGAAGTCTAAGCCTCACTGTTAAGATTTGGAATAGATAGATAGTAACTCTGCTAGAATGAATTAAATACCATGTATGGGTCCCTGTGCTTGATCTATAAGGAGGAAACAAAGTAGGGGTGAGTACACCAAAATATACCCAGTAGGTTCAACCGACTGGTAAGAGAAATTAAACAAGTATATAATAATGAAGAAGCCTATCACCTGCATCAAAAGGGTTAGTGCACAATAACAATGTACATAAGGTAAGATAAGATATCCAAAATAACTGATGGTACAACGTAATAAGAGATGTGAATACAATACATAGGTCTCATTAGGCTATATACCAAGTGTCTCTCACCCTTGCCACCTTCCTGTTGTCAAGGGTATCATAATATCTCAATCTTGCTACCTGCCCTTGGTCAAGGGGTACCATAATATCTCAATCTTTCCACAAACCCATGGTCAAGAGGTATCACAATATCTCAACCTTGCCACATGCCCGTGGTCAAGGTTTGAAAAGTGTATATCTCACCCTTGCCTCCTACCCGGGTCAAGGGGAGTTATATAAAAAGTGGTGCAGTATCTCAAAAGTAGAGCATATTACCCTTGCCTCCTGCCCTGGTCAAGGGAGGGTACAATGCAATATGAAATAAATGCATGTCAATACACAAATCAAGATAAATATAAGGGCATCATGCTAAAAACACTGATACAAGACAATCATAGAATCATAAAGGATAATAACAAGTGCCACAACTAGTACCACAAACCATCACCAAGTCTCAGATCATCATATTCTACTAATAATCAAGTGTACCAACAATACCAAACCTCACGCATCCAAAAATATGCACATGAATCCAAAAGGTATCTCAATGCATCACGGGCCTTATATAAAAATATATCAAGTATCATAATGACTCAGGTGGTACAGATTCAATATGAGATGTCTACATGCCAATTCCACAATTTAAGTATGTATAATTGCAATATAAATGATAATGGATGCATGCAATCATCATAATATCAAAATGTCTATGTCAAGTGCATCAACTAGTACCACAATGCCATCAATAAGTCTTATATCACAACTCTCTCATCAAAAATCACATGTTAATGAAATCAGACTTTGCAAGCCCCAAAATATTCTTATAAATCTCGGATATGTCACAAATATCATCAAATTACCACATAACTCCCAAATGGTATCACAAGTCTCAAATTATCACAATAATACCCAATCTCAAGATTTTATCGCAATTTATAAATAGGATCATAATTAACTTAAATATCAGCATAATCGGGATTACATTTTCATCACAATTCTACCATATAGACCGATTTACTCATGAATCAATCAAGATCTTACGATTATCATATGGACATTGTAAGAAGTGTCTAAGAAATGAAATCTGGAGATTTTCCATGTATCAGTGGGTTTTATAGAAGGGCCTACTATCGTAAGTGGCTCTACGGGCTATAATTTATGCTCATGAAATGATGGCTAGGTTTGTTGAAAATACTAATTTCTGAAGTTGAGTATATGAGTTATCAGATGGCCCATAGACTGACCTACGAGTCGTAAGTCCTATCCTAGTTTGAGGATCAAAGAAAGTTTCTAAGGGTCTGAAATGTTATCAAATGAAACCCTTCCTCCCTCTCCTATGGCCCGTAGACTGGATCACAGCTCATAATCGAGGTCTCATGGTCTTGTTCGGTGAGAAATTATAAGCAGTACAATCGACCTTCCCTATTACATTATGCCTATGCTACATCATTTTAACACCTAAAGGACCACTTATCAACCCAATACAACAATAATAGACCTCATTCCTCTTCATTCTAAAATATTCTAAGTCCCCAAAACTCTCTCAAGTCCTTCAAAGCTTCAAAAAGAAGAGGTCAAGCTAGGGTTTTGGATTCTTCACATCCAGGTCAAAGAGTAGCTCAATATTATCAAAGAGTAGCTCATCAAAATCAAAGCTTCATAATATGTAAAATATGAATAATATGAAGTCCTATTTGATATTTTAAAGCTTTGGTTTTGATGAGCTACTCTTTGATAATATTGAGCTATTATGAAATTACGCATATTATGACTATGACTATATTTTGAGTATTCTTTGGGGATTATGACCTAGCACTGAGTGGACCTTGGTAGGTAACCGTCGTCCCTTAACTATATTGCCACCATAGGTTTATGAATAGCTTATGGCATGACTAACCAAAAAGGGGGAGTTCCCATAAGGTACATGCCACATAATTTTTAAAAAGGGTGGTGATCCCATAAGGCTTCCACTTTTTATTATTTGAAAAAGGTGGTGTTCCTGTAAGGCTTTTATCTTATGATTAACAAAAGAGAGTGGAGTTCCCATAAGGTAGCCAAAAAAGGTGTTGTTCCCATAAGGTTTTTGTGATGTACTTTCCAAAAAGTGGAGGTTCCTGTAAGGTGAGTGATTGGTCTAGGAAAAGTAGACCACTCCTTCATTTGGTATGGAGTGAACATCAGGATTCCAAGTAGTAGCTCGCTTGGTCTTATTTGTCTATTATGGTCCTTTCCCAACTAAGTATGATATGATTCATATTTGGCTATCTCCATGCATGTATTTTAATAAGGCATCAATCATTCATGACATATTGAGCTTCTATCTATTGTTTACAATTATGCATATTATCTAACTATGGCTTATGTTCCTTGTTGCATTGCATCCTGCTTAATTAGTACATTCCAAGTACTAACATATACTTTTTGCCTACATGATATAACCATGTAGGTACCAGATCTACTATACATCCTCCTCCATGTGGCTAGATAATATGATTGAAGATTACTTTGGTAAGTCCTCCACATTCGGGTACAAAAGCTATTTACTTTCATGTCGTATTAAGACTTGTTTATTTATGGATATTATCATTTGAGGGTGAGTCCGGGAGATGTCTTGGACCCTTTTCTATTCATATTAGAGGTGTTGTTGGATATTTGGATATGTATGTTATGAGCTCGACTCTTATTATGCTACGTATTATGAAAGACTCCCTTAGTCCCTTTGTAACGACCCAAATTTTTTTGAAAAACTTCTTATGGTTGATCTTGTGTGATGTTATACTGGGAATGGTTGAGGTTTGGTATCCACGGGTTGATTTTAAGTGGCCGAACGCAAAATGGGTCTTTTGGTGGCCTAAAAGGGCCATTTGGATAGTAGACTTTGAACTATCATAACTTTTGATGCGGGTTGAAGCGTGTGGGATGCTACATATAAAATTGAATCTCTTTGACTTAGATTCGTAACACAACTAATTTCACTTGATTCGGAGTTTGGATGAGAAAGTTATGGCCTAAATAGTGGGACTACCTGAAATTCGAAAGACATTGGAGATAGGCCCTGAAGAGGGCCCAAGGCAAGGGCCACGAACCGTGATATTTGGGAAGGTCCATGTGGGGTTCCATTCCAATGTCCAGAGAGCTAGGGGTGGCCAGGAACCACCCCATGACCCAAGTCATGGGCCACGGTCCGTGAGCCATTGAACGATCCGTGAAGTGGCTCGTCAAGTGGGGAAGAGGCTTGGCTTGGCTTCGGAGTTGATTCTTGGTCCAAGTGTGGCTCCACGTAATAGTACACAGTCCGTGTGAAGCCACACGGTCCATGAGTCCTCCCGTCAAATGGTCCATAAAGTCCTCCGAGAGTTTGTGTTAAAATTTGGCTAAGTGTCGTTTGATGGACAATTGAACGGTCCGTGTGATACCTTGACAGGCACTGTAGCAATCCGTGAGACACTGTGTTACTGTTAATTGGCCATTTCATTAATGGTAATTTAATGATTTAATAATTCCCTAAGCCCCTTTTAGGTATCCTAAGGTCTCCTAAACCCCTAAATCAAGCCCCAACCCCTCATTCATCTATTCTAAGTCTCCTACATTCACTTTGAGAATTCTAAAATCCTCTTGAACTCCATTGAAGAAAGCTTGAAGAATTTGGGGATGGCAACCTTGACTAAGTTGACCTTATAATTCTTTTGGTGAAATTAAGGTATGTGGGATTTGATTCAAGGATCCTCTTTCATACTTGAAGACCCTAGAACCCTAACTCTTTAAATTTGATTTTTAAGCTTTCAATTAAGTTATGGGTTCTTCAATTACTATTGTAGATTAGTGTTGGGAATTGTGTGTAGTAGTTTTTAGGTGATTTAAACATGTTTTTAAGCTTGAATTTATGAATGTTCATTGAAACCCTTATTGATTAACTTGCATGTCCCCTTTTATGGTCTAATTAAACATGGGTAACTTGCATTACGACTTATTTATGAATTTTCACATGATTTATGATGAGATATCTTGCAAATTGTGAAATAAAGTTTGGATTCAATTACCCATGTTCTTGATCATCATTCCTGGCATACGCATGGTTATTGTTATGATGAAACTCATGTTTTCATGTAATGTTATGACTTGTGATCACATAGTCCCTTGTCATGGCTCTTTGAGCATATTAGGTGCTTGCACCATATTGACATGTCTTGATTGCTTGTTATGACAAGCTCATGTAGATAAACTACTCCTATTGCATTGACATGGAATAATTATGAAATGTTTTGGAAACTCTTATTGGCCTATGGCCTAAGCATGAACATGATTCTTGTATAATGGTTTTGACATGACTAATGACGCATGATTTGAAAGAATGTAAGTTTCCCTTTTAAATGTTACATGTATATATATATGTATTCCCATGGGATGAGACTTAGCACCGAGGGATTGGGTGGCAAAATGGGGTATCTTTAAGGCCCCGCCCTTTCCGTCAAACCATGTGCCACTATGGGTTATAAATCCTCGAATAGGGATTTCATGTCATGTTATCCCTTGTTTAAGGGTGTCTTGGGTACTACTTGGCAAGTAGTTCGGATCTGGGTAGTGGCTCATTCGGGTCTTCCATGTTGTCGGTTGAGGTTACATCCCCGCTATATATATGAACATAGGATTGCATCTCATGCATCATGACATGGTATATTGTTATATTACTCATTGGCTACGTGCATTCCTTAAGTATCACTTGTCCCCTTGACATGTTTCTTGGTCATACTATACTTGTCATATGCATGGCATGCCCGCATACTTAGTGCTTAATTGTGCTAACCCATATTCTTGTCTACATGTTCTAACCATGTAAGGACCGAGGGTGATATCTACATTCTATCGGATGACACTTGAGATCCTATTGAAGACTTGCTAGTGGTGAGCCATCTTGTTCAAGGGCAATAGCCACCGTCTATCTACCACTTTATTTTATGTATTTACTTTTATTGACTTGAGGGTGAGCCTCAAACTTATCGAGGCCCCGCTCATCTATGTAGAGGCTTGTTGGACCAAATCTATACTCTTGTACGCTTGGCTTGTATTTTGAACCTTTGGTTATGTAATATGATGCTATTTAGCTTGGCTTATGATCATGTTGTCTTGTTATGCTATTGACTTGAATGATGGGTATTGTGAATGACTATGTGCTTATGTGGAAAGTCCCATAATTCCGGTGTGCCCCCATAGCTTGAGGCTTACTCACCCGTCCCCTTAGAGATTATAGCTATGTGCTATGTGTATACATGTTTGTCCCATTCCCGACATTGTCCCCATAGCTTGAGTCCCAAGTCCAAAATCTCTTAGAGCTTACGTGTTATGTATTTAGCTTCCATGCTTTCGAACCGATGATGTGTGTAATGAATCTATGATGGCTTGATCGAGCGTCTTCGAGTCCTCCTTCGCCATGTCATATCTAGGCCCCCTATCCGGGTCGAGACACCCTTATTCCATATTATGTGTTGAATACTTGTTGTATGGATGAGATGAAAGTCCTAAGTCCCTAATTTCCCCCATAGCATGAGTCATACTTACTGGTACCTTAGACTTTATTTACTAAGTGATCCATGCTAATCCTTTTTCCTACAACATCCCCATAGTGTTTGTCCAAAGTCTCATTTTCCCTAGAATATATGTATTATTTCTTAAATTTTTGCTTCCACGACCAAGGATGTGTTATGCATGCTTAAGAGGATTATTTAGGGTTACTTCAGGTTCTCTATTTTCCATGTTATGCCTAGGACCTAGGTTTGAGTCGTGACAAATCTTGGTATTAGAGCACTAGGATTTTGTAAATGGTTCTCAAAAATCCAACACACCGCATCAAGTAGAGTCTTGTTCATGGTTGTGAAGTGCGCCACAACTATGAATAGGAGGTTATGAGGTGTTTTAGGAATGATTCACTTCTTCATATTCTATGTCATGCTTTAGACTTAAGTTAAAGACTCCCTTATTCTAATAGATGGTCTTTTTCTCTTCTAGATCATGCCTCAAATATGAGCAGCACAAAGAGCTCCCACACCCGAAGGTGACCTAGATACTTCGGCTCCTCAAGTTCCCCAAGGAGAGAAAGGGGTGAAGTGGTTACACATGTTGAGTATCGGAATATTATTCCTTTATTGGCACAATTCGTGACGAAACAAATGAACCAAGGATCCCAAGATCTTCATGGTCATATTATGACTTCAAGGGTGAGGGATTTAACAAAGTTGAACCCATCGGAGTTTTATGGATCCAAATGGAAGAAGAACCCCAAGAATTAATTGATGAGATGTACAAGGTGCTTGCCATTATGGGGGTTAAATCAAAATACAAGGAAAAACTTGCAGCCTATCAAATCAAAGGCCTTGCACAAATCTGGTTTACCCAATAGAAGCTAGAAAGGGAGAGTGATGACCCTATCCCATGGAAAGAGTTCAAGGCCGCCTTTCTCAAGCGATTCTTTCCCATAGAGCTAAGGGAGGCAAAGATGATGGAGTTCATGAACCTTAAGGTGGTTTTTATGAGTGTTAGGGAGTATTCCCTTAAATTCAACAACCTCTCAAAGTATTCCCCTCACTTGGACGTCGACCCTAGGAAAAGAATGCACAAGTTTGTGTCAGGAGTATCCGACTTGGTTAATGAGAAATGTCACACCGCTATATTTGTGAGAGATATGGGTTTGTCTCGAATCATGACTTATGAAGAATAACTTGAAAGGGAGAAGCTTAGAAAGAGGAAGAGTGAATAATCAAAGAGGACTCGGTATGATGGTGGTTTCCAAGGTACAAAAGGTGGTAATTTTTAAAAAGGCCACAAGTTCCAAGGACAAGGGTCCTATAATTCCCAAGGCCAAATATTTTCTAATGATAGGGTGTTTAACCCTAAACCTCAAGGTGGTAATGGTGGCCAAATTATTCCTAAGTGTGGAAGGTGTGGTAAGAATCATAGTTATAGATGCTATAAAGATGTGGGTGCTTTCTTTGGGTGTGACAAAATGGGCCAGTATATTGTGGATTTTCCAAATAAGGGTAGAGATGGTCGTCCTCAAGGACAAGGTAATCATGGTGACCAAAGGGCACAAGGTGGACAACAAGGAGGTGTTTCACGCCACAACCGCTTTTATGCTCTTCAAGGGAGACAAGGGGTCGATGAGGTGCCCAACTTTGTTACCAGTATGTTAAAGATCTACAATCTTGATGTATATGTTTTATTGGATCCGGGTGCCACTCTTTCTTTCATTACTCCTTTTGTTGCTAATAGACTTCTTATGTATCCCAAGTTATTGTGTATAACAACTTGAAAATTTTCAAAACCTCCTTATGGTTGGTATTATATGATGTACTACTGGTCATGGTTGAGTTTTGGTGGCCACGGGTTGAGTTTAAGTGGACGAACGCAAAACGGATCTTTTGGGTAGAGAAGCCATTTGGGTAGTGGACTTCAAATTGTCATAACATTTTATGTGGGTTGAACCGTGTGGGATACTATAAATCAAATTGAATTTTTCTTTGAGTTAGCTTCGCAATGCAACTGGTTTCACTCGATTCGGAGTTCGGATGAGGGAGTTATGGCCCAAACAGTGGGACTGCCTAAAATTCAGAAGGCATTGGAGATAGGCTCTGAAAAGTGGATAAGGACAGGTCCAAGGTCCGTGAAACTTGTCACGGTCCGTGAGGGGTGTTGTGGGGTGTTTCAATGAGCTAGGGGTGGCCAGGAACCACCCAATGAGATAAATCTTAAGCCACGGACCACTAAACGGTCCGTGTGCAACTGGACGGCCCGTGTACTGTCCCGTCAAGTGGGACAGTGGCTTGGCCAAGCCATGGGTGACTCTAGGTGGCTAAGGCTAGGCTCACGGGACAAGAAAATGGACAGTCAACCTTCAAAAGGTTTGTAAAAAGAGTCCGTCAAGTGTTCAAGAAAGTCCTCTGAGGGTTCACGTTGGAAAATTGGCTAAGTGTCATTTGAAGGGAGGGTGAGATGGACCGTGTGACACTCTCACGGCACTGTAGCAGCAGTGAAACATTGTGTCCAGTTAAAATCTCCGTATTATTAAGGGTAATTTCGTGATTTAATATTCCCTTAAGCCCCTTTTTGGTATCCTAAGGTCTCCTAAACCCCTAAATCATTCCCCAAACCCACATTCATCCATTCAAACTCTCCTACACTCACTTTGAAAATTCTAAAATCCTCTTGGCCTCCATTGAAGGAAGCTTGAAGAATTTGGGGAAGACAACCTTGACCATGTTTAACCTTGTAATTTGTTGATTCAATTAAGGTATGTGGGATTTGATTCAAGGATCCTCTTTCATCCTTGAAGACCCTATGAACCCTAACTCTTTAAATTTGATTTTTAAGTTTACAATTAAGTTATGGGTTCTTCCAATATTGTTGTAGATTAGTGTTGGGACTTGGGTGTTGTAGTTTTTAGGTGATTTAAACATGCTTTTGATCTTGAATTCATGAATGTATATGGAAACCCTTATTGATCAACTTGCATGTCCCTTTACATGATTTAATTAAGCATGGGTAACTTACATTACGACTTATTTATGGATTTCTACATATTTTAAGATGAACTATCTTGCAAATTGTGAAATCTAGTTTGAATTCCATTACCCATGGTTTTGATCTTCATTCATGGCATATGCAAGGTTATTGTTATGAGGAACGTTTGATGAACCTTTGATATAATATGTTTTACTAGGCTTATGATCAGATAGTCTCTCCGTTTTGGCTCAATGAGCATTTTGGGTGCTTGCACCCTTTTGATTTTGTATTGGATTCTTGATATGATAAGCTATGTAGATGAGCTACTCTTATTGCATTGATAAGATATGATTTTGAAACATTTTGGAAACTTTTGATAGCATTAGGGCTTAAGCATGAACATGATTTGAGCAATGGTTCCATTTTGACTAAGTATACATGTTTTGAAAGTGAATGTAAGTCTTCCGATTTAATGATGCATGTATATATACATTTTCTCGTGGGATGAGACTTAGCACCGAGGGATTGGGTAGTAAGTGGGCTATTCCCAATGGCCCCACCCATTCCGTCAAACCATGTGCCACTATGGGTTACCTCCCCACATAGGGATTGACTTGTTTTGTATCCCCTTGTTGAAGGGTTGACTAGGGTACTATATGGCAAGTAGTCCGGATCCGGGTAGTGGCTCGCTCGGGTCTCCTCCGTTGTCGGTTCACGTGACATCCCTGCTATATATGATCATAGGATTGCATCACATGTATCATGGCATGACATATTGTTATATTACTCTTTGGCTACATGCATTCCTTTCATATCATTTGTCCCCTTGACATGTTGCTTAGTCGTACTATACTTGTCATATGCATTGCATGCCCGCATACTTAGTGCTTAATTGTGCTAACCCATATTCTTGTGTACATGTTCTAACCATGTAGGGACCGAGGGTGATATCTATATTCTTTCGGACGACGCTTGATACTCTATTGAAGACTTGCTAGTAGTGAGCCCTCTTGTTCAATGGCAATAGCCACCGTCTATCTACCACTTTAGTTTATGTATTTACTTTCTATGTCTTAAGGGTGAGCATCAAACTTGTCGAGGTCCCGCTCATCTATGTAGAGGTATTATTGGACAAACCTATACTCTTGTACGTTTGACTTGTATGTTGGATATTTGGCTATGTAATATGATTCAATTTCGTTTGATTTATGATCATGTCCTCTTGTTTTGATATTGATTTTCATGATGGGTATTGTGAAGGATTATGTGCTATATGTAAGCATGTTTGTCCCATTCCCATTATTGTCCCCATAGCTTGAGTCCCAAGTCCCCGATTCCTTAGAACTTTCTTACTATGTGTTTAGCTTACGCGTTTCTGAACCGATGATGTGTGTAATAATGCCATGATGGCTTGATCGAGGGTCTTTGGGTCCTCTTTCGCCATGTCACATCTTGGCCCCCTATTCGGGTCGTGATAAAGATGGTATCAGAGCCCTAGGTTTGTAATGATCCTTGGAGTCCAACTTGCCGCGTCTATTAGAGTCTTGTTCATGGGTGTGATGCATGTCATGTCTATGAACAAGAGGCTATGATGACGTTCTAGGAAATTGTCTCACTTTATTTCTTCCTTATGTCATGCCATGAGATATTGATAATGCCTCTAAACTTTGGTATTGTCATTCTTTCAGAAATGCCTCGAAGAAGAGCTCCCTTTCCACGTCTGGCTCCAGAAGTTGAGCAGATGGCTCTTCGGGCACCGGTTGAGGAACTGGTGACCCATGTCGAATTCCGCAATGTTGTCTCTATGTTGGTACAAGTTGTGGCCAACCAAGCTAGGCCCGTCTACCCGGCCCTTATCACTACTCCGGGTTCAAGAGTGAGGGACTTCACTCGTATGAATCCCCTGAAATTCTTTGGTTCTAAGGCCTATTAGGATGCCCAAGAATTTGTGGATGAGCTCACCAAGGTCTTGTCTATTATGGGTGTTAGCTCGGAGGAGAAGGCGGAG
>JBCEWC010007289.1:0-21640 GCA_038996855.1 Solanum aculeatissimum | reverse complement strand
TGTGTGTAATGATGCTATGATGGCTTGATCGAGGACTTTCGGGTTCTCCTTCGCCATGTCACATCTAGGCCCCCTATTGGGTCGTGACAGTTTTGTGGAAGCCTAAAACCCTTCCATCCCCACTTTATTGTCTATGAGTCGTGATACGAGTCGTATCTTGCAATACGACTCGTGACAAGTCTTGTAAACCACTTTGACACTTAGGAAAATTTCAAGGACTTACTTGGGGTCCACGAATCCAATCCACGACCCGTAGTTCTACATACAAATCATAGACTTGGTTCATTGACTAGAGTGCATCCTATCCTTGCTTACTAGAGATTTTCACGAGATGGTGTACGGGTCGTGAAATGCAGCACGACTCGTAGAGCAGGTCGTGAACTCCAGTTTTTGTTCCTTTTCAGCCAAAATTGACTGACTTGGTCTGGTACCTGCAAAACCTACAAAAATACACTATTACCCTATACAACTCCAGTCCATTGTCCAAAATTTATAGTCTAAAAATACAAAAAAATATCCTAGTCTAAAGTCTAAAGCTAAAAATTAAAACTAAATTATGATTATTAAAAAATATATCTTGGGTTGCCTACTAAGAAACGCCTGATTTAATGTTGTAGCACGAGTCGGGCTATCTGATTACTCAGACTTCATAAATATCCCAAACCTCCATCTTCAGCTAGTCAGGCATCTTCATTGATTTGCAAACGTTGAAGGTGACTTCTTTGTCATTCAATCTAAACTTGAGGAGGTCAGATTCCATGTCCACCAGGGCTCGTGCAGTGGCTAAGAAGGGCCTTCCCAAGATGATTGGGACTTCAAAGTCGACTTTTCAATCCAAGATCACAAAGTTCGCGAGAAATATGAACTTGTCCACCTTAATGAGGACATTATACAAGATCTCCATCGGCTTCTTCACAGTATGGTCAACCTTTAAAAGTTGCATGCTAGTCGGTGTAGGGGCTTCCAGGCCGAGCATCTTGAAGATCACAAGGGGAATTAAGTTAATGCTGGCACCAAGATCACATAATGGCCTTGCGAATTCTACATCCCCTGTAGTGCAGGGGATGATAAATGCTCCGGGGTCCTCTCTCTTCTGCACCAAGGACCGGGTAGAGATAGCACTGCAATGTTGGAGCTCTTATGAGAGATCTCAACTCACGGTGTGCTTCTTTGTCACTAGATCCTTCATGAACTTTGCGTACCCGAGCATCTTCTCCAATGCCTCAATTAGTGGGATGTTGATAGACAACTGCTTCAATATGGAAAGGAAGTGTTTGGACTTACCTTCATCCTTCTTTTTATTTAATCTTTGTAGGAAGGGGGGATGAGGTTAAGGAATGAGTTTCGACTATGTTGGTGCAACATTACTTTCCTCAGTCCGAACACTAACATTTCCAGTTTCTGTTTGCTTATCAATAACACCCTTATCACGAACATCATCATCATCTGTAGGCATAGGAGGATTAGTGGTCTGCTTTCCACTACGAGTTGTGATAGCCATACACTACCCTTCATTCTTTGGATTCTGGACAGTGTTGCTAGGTAGAGTTCCCTTTTGGCGTTGGTTGAGCTGGGTCAATATCTGGCCAAATTGCTGCTCGAGCTGCTTAATTGCAACTAAATAAGATTCGATCTTCTGATTAATACTAGAGATATCAGTTTTCATCTCCTTTAGTGTCTCATCCTGTGCATCAGACTTCTTCAGCAGTGTATCAAATATCTCCTTGATCCTGGACAAACCTACACCAATATCACAATTTTGGGGTAGAACATAAGTGCCGCTTCTATAACCATATTTGCGACCCCACTCAACATCTCTCTCTTGGCTTCTATTTTGATCATAGAAGCCACACCCGTTATTGTTGTTGTACGTTGCCTCACGTCCATAGTTTCTACCATGGTTTCCTTGCCCTTGGTGCCAGTAGTCCTAATTGAACCCCTGGGCGTTGGGTTGGGAACCCCCCAGCTGCTCAGCTACGAAAGAAGCCTCATCTTCAAAATAGGGTTCCTCATACATGGGTGCTCGTACAGGGTTATGAGCAACTGCATTCACCTTCTCATCATTCTGCTTCATCAGTAACTCCACATTGGTACTACTCTGTGCAAGTTCCTGCATCACTTCTTCACTGACCTGCGCTTGCACCAGAGTAGTAGTAAGAATAAATGAGCTCATTGTTTTGGCCTTGTCCCTTGTGCCCTATGCACTATTTGTTTTGACCACCCTCTCTATCCTCTTGGCAATCTCTTGGAAGGTATGATCTATGAACGATCCACCAATAATGGTGTCAATGACTAGTGACTGCTTGCCCATTCTCATCAAGGGCTCTGTAAAAAATTTCAACCAAGGACTCATCTATGATCTTGTGGTCAGGAACCCTTCTCAAACACTTTGAAACCACTCCCATATAGTACCGATTGAATCACCAGGCAACTGCTCAAAGTTATTAATCTCCTGTTTCAGCTTGAACTTTTTGGAGATAGGGAAATACCTCTCCAAAAAGGCTATCTGCAATTCCGCCCAGCTGGTGATCGAACTCTATGGGAGCTCAACAAAACAAGACATTGCATTACCAGTAAGAGATAATGGAAATACACAAAGTCCAACATCATCCATAGACAGATTTTGGTTCCCTATTACACTCTTGCAAACAAAAACAACGTTGTGCAGGTGATTATGCGGATCCTCTGATGGTAGCCCTGCGAACAACCTGCGATTCTAAAGCATCTGCAACAACCCACTCGACACGACGAACTTAGTGTCATCCAGAAGTGAAGGTAACACTATTGCTCCAGTGACATCCATAACTATCAGGTTCAGCCGATATTGATTCCAATCATTTGTTACGGCTCGAAGTCCCTCAGGCAGTAGAATGACTATGGGTGGATTATCCCCATTAGGATTCAATACAACATTTTTTCTCATTCTCAACATCATTACCGGGCTATCGGGTCATTTATCTTCTAGTTTGCTCAATCTCTGATAAAAAGGAATCAAGGGAGTGTCTCAACTTCTCGTAGTTGACATGCACTATTCACCTGCACCCTATATCAAAACAAAAACAACAAAAAGTATGACATTAGGGAAATACAGAGCAATCTATCAAATTACAGTGTGCTATTCAAGTCTAGCCGTATTCCCCGATAATGGCGCCACTAAATACTCTACGTACTCCGCGCTTACGCTTAGTAGACACCCCTACTAGCAGGTTTTGAAGAGGTCGTATTCAAGTATTTAACCTAATATGGGTTAGGATCATTCCCACGAGGAATATGGTACACCCTGGATTAACACACTTCTGTAAATTGAATTGATATACTCTAATATCTCCCAGAAATAGAGAAACGAAAAAAAACATAACACAGGGGGGATTTGCAATTAAAATAAATTCTAAACTATAACAGTAAATTATTTTTAATTAGTAGAGAAATGAACTAGGGTGACGTGTTTCCCATGACTCCCTAACTAAGTGCTCTTACATACCTGCGACTCTTTTCTGGTGTGTAGGTGCAGGACAGTAAGTTAAGTTCTCCTAAATCCTTGATCGGGTATCTAGGTGAATTTCATCACATTACTGGATCGTTCTCTGTGATGTGGTATTACTAACCCTTACTTTTAATCCTAGACCAAAACTACTACTCTTAGTAGCCTGATTAGTTGAGAAAAAGTTGATCAACCTCTGTTAATTACTTCTTTTCCTATTCGTCATCTCTTGGATCGGGCAGGTGATACTATGTGAGTTCTAATGTAGGCCTTCCCTTAAAAATTAGTTAAATTGAAGAAGTTAATTAATACATCCTAAGAATCATCCAAGAAATTGCAAGTAATCCAATTTTATCTTAGTTAGTTCGTCATGGTTCCGACAACCCTAGTTCAGTTAAATTGAAGAAGTTAATTAATATATCCTAAGCATCATCCAAGAAATTGCAAGTAATCTAATTTTATCTTAGTTAGTTCGTTATGGTTCTGACAACTCTAGTTTTGGATTTAGCCACGCATTCTTGAGATTTGATTAGAAATCATGTAAGAAGAATACATAATTAAATAACTTACGCAACAAGAACTGATGAATAAAATCCAAAATCTCAATGAAATTGTAAACTTGAATTGATAAAATCACAAAAATATCGTTCACAAGCTCTCTAAAGTATTGTATCTAGTATTCTCCGACGTTCTCTATTCTTCTCTATCTGATAAAAACCTAAAACACCTATTTATAGTACTTAAAATACAAAGCTGAATAAAATAGGATAACTGTGTCGACACTGGTCAAGGGCACCTTTTACGACTCGCAAGACAGTGCTTATGAGTCGAGGTATCATGGAATGTGGTTGAAGCTACTGGAACTCTTCACGAAGCGACGTTCATGAGTCGTGAAGTATTCCATGACCTGTGAAGGGTTCTGTCTGAGCTACTTTCAGCAACTCTTTACTTTCTTCTTCTTTAGTTCAAGACCGCACTTTACGACTCGTATGTTGGTCTACGACTCGTGCTCGAATCTCATAGAGTGGGATTCACTTTTCAACCCCTCACTGGAACAACAAATGAAACCCCCTCTATGACTCATGGAATGACCCACGACCAGTAGAGGGTCTCGTAAACTGCCAATTTCCAACAGAATCTGTACTTTAAGCTCAAAACCATACCTACACTGAAATCCTACAAAAACAAACAAAACAAACATCAAATCTACTAACATCCCTTTGAGAACGCACAAAATCTCAAGTTTTAAACATTAAAAGTGTTGTATTTTGACAGCACATCAAACCCATACACGAATTGATCAGAATGAAGTAAAAAGAGTTTCCTAACAGTCTTCATAGCCTCTCAAGGATAAGTAACAGGCGTCTTCACAATGATCCTCAAGACTTTACTTGACTGGGCTTGTACACATGTGATACTTATGAACCTTGGGCTCTAATACCAATTGTCATGACCCAAAATTTGGGTGTGATGACACTCACCTAACCCACCAAGGTGAGTGATCCCAAGACCCAACAACTTAATAATAATAGTAAAAGTGGAAGATAACAGTCTACTAAGATAGATACGCAGAAGAAATCAAAATACAACCATCCCAAGAACTAGTGCCACATATACAAGCCTCTAATTATAGAATATTCAAATGAAATATATGTCATGATGTCTAGTCCTCAAATAGAACAAAAGATAATAGTAGAATATTCAAAGGCCTTTCGAAAGAATAAATAACTACCTCTCGATAGATCCAAAGCTCGATCCGATGAAATCATGAGAAGTTAGCACGGTGGACCGGGCTCACAACCTATAAAAATAATGCAAGGGAGTGAGCACCAAATAATAGGGTACTCAGAGAAATGGAACTAACCTAAGGTAAAGCAATGAAGAACACAAGTAACTCCTTAAATCCCAATCAGAATCCACCGAACTACAACCCTGCACTCAAAAAATTCTCAACACAATATATATAAATTTACAATAGGCACAGTTATACTCATCACCTGACATAATATTTCAATATACAAGTATGTAAAATAGATCCAACACTTACTCAAATCAGTGATGCAACAACTGTATAATCTTATAAATAGTATACAACTAATATCAATCATATATGTTATGAGATGGAGTAGATGTCATGAAATACAAATAATGCGATGTAATGTCAAATAACCGAGATTTGTGTATGTCCTATGATATATATTGCTGACCAGATGACTACCTCAGTCAGAACTCATGGAGGCCACACATGGACCATGTGTCCATGAACATCGCCAGCAAAGACCTCAGCTAATGCTCACCTGTCCTGAAAATAACTTGGACCCATTCAGAAATTACCTTAGACCATCGACATATTACCTCAGTCTCAATGTATCAATCATATCATAATATAAGCACCATCTCTCTATCAATATTGAATGATTCACAAGATCACATAAGTTATGAATCCACAATTAATTTACAAGTCGATATATCACCATATGAATAATTATTCAATATGAAATCTCATGATCAAAGCCTACGATGATACAATTCTACCATAAAGTACTCATTTTCACACACATAGGAGCATACAAGGTTCATTCATACTTAACAAAAAGTTAGAAGTCTACTTGCCTCAAATAAAGTATTGAATCAAGTCGGAATCGCTGTCTTCCCCCTTCTATGGTACTCCAACTCACCAAAATCTATTCAAATATGGCATCATGTGAGGTAGGAGCGTGGTCATGAGTCCAACATTATAATACAATGTAGGCAAAAGAAAGTCTATTGTACTCTGAACGTACTAAGTGTGTGATCAATGCAATATGTCATAAAAATCTTAACATGTGGAGAGACAATAATCAAATACCAATTCAATTTCATAAACTTGATCATAGAGTACCTCATTTTCGTGATGATTCATATAATGTGGGTGTAGGCCTTTCATCATCATGAATTCTTACTTAGGTGAATAAACTTACAATCATATATTCTTGTCTTGCATAACATTATAAAGCTTGTGTCACGATCCAAAATAGGTTGTGAATTACACCTACACTTAACCTCCTAGATGGGCAAACCAACAATACAAATCCCAGTTTATATAGTTTTCAACTTATAAAATACAACAATAATGTGAAAGCTTAAATTTATAAAAGTAAGAAATAATAAATTCATTAAAGTTTATTACTAGTGTTTTTTAAAACCTAAAAGTCATCACATCAAGGATATCTAATCTCAAAATACAAAGTTTAAGAGTATCAAACACCAAAATAGATAAACAAAATAGTTATGTCCAAAAAGTAAGGACATTATTCCATGATCAAGAAAGAGTCCAACACAAGATAGGAGGATAGCTCATCTTCGAATTTGATGTACCTGAGACTGGCTAGAGCTAAGGAGGAGTCAAAGTCAATGATATACTCACTACACTCCACAAGAGAAAATAAATAAAGGTTCAAGTACGGGTCAATACGAACAACTTGTACTGAGTAAGTTTCATCGGCCGACTCAAAATAGAAATTAATATGCATAAAGTAATAGAAAAAAATCAACTATACCATTAATGGGTGGAAAACAACATGCAATAAGTACAAGAGACAACACAATGAATAACTACATAATTAGTTAATAATATCAAGAACACACATGAGGACTCAGGACTCCTCACCATACTCCTATGGATTATTTGAGATTAAGTATATTAAACCATTTTAATATATTTTTCTTTAATATTATCATGTTGAAACATGACATTCGATGCAAATATATCATGTTAAAACGTGACATTCGATCCAAATATACCATGTTGGAATGTGATACCCAATACTAATATAGTTAATTCATCATTCTTTATCATTATTTTTCACTTCATTAACAATATTTTATCAGGTCGTATTTATTCAAGACATCACTTTGATAGATCAAGTTTAAGATTATGGATTTAATGGTCTTGAGATTGCAGACCAATTGGAACTACATACCAATCAACCAAGCTATAACAGTACAATGCATAGAAAACTTTACAACATTACTCAATGACTATCAATCACTATTAAGAGTCTCTCTATCAAATATAATAAATCATAACCTACCTTAATCGAAGAACCGAAATCAAGAAAGCTAGTCTACCAATTCATTTTCTTTTTTCAAATACCTCAGAACGTTTTTGATCTATCAAATATATAGTATTCGTAAGAAAACAAGTACATAGATACCCATACTATATATGTCCAGCCTAGATTCAAAACTCGCCCAATTCTATATCAATTTTCTAAATTTCAAGCCTAGAGTTAAGTCTTAATTCTTCCAAATAACATAACTCCAGCGATATTCATATAATACAATACACTCGATATCTCATTACGTATCTCAATTTATCAAAATTTAAATCATAATGTGATAAGTAAAAGAAAATAATTAAAGTCGGAACCAACTGGTTATCAAACCAGTAGTCACGAGAATAACTTGCAATTCCTAATATTTTAAATGTATGTTATTCTATCCATTAACTACAATCATTGTTTAATGATTAGCCATAATCTTTGTCTAATAATTGCCCATCTATGATACATTTGCTTTTAATTCTCAAAATATTGTCACTCATCCAATTCTCCACTATATATATTCTATATTAAACTTACGCTATTTCATCTATATATGTTATAATGAAATACTAATATCTGATAATGAATTAAAGGTAAAATACTTACCTGAAAACAAGCGCATAAGTGTGAGGCGGAGGTTGTCCAATCTTCTCTTATTCTTTTTATTTTTTAATTAATTATGTACTAAAAGTGATAAATTATATTAAATTATTTTAATAAATATAAGACAAGTGTTATATGCATTAAACAAATTATTACTTTAATCCATCAATTAAATTAATTATTTAAATTTACCCATCAATTAAATAATTACTATTTTACCCCTATTCATAGCTTCTTTACAGTTCTTGTATGGTATCGAGAGGGGACACACTCTCTAAGGTGGTTGAATAATCTTGTGTGAGTTTTCCTCTTTTAGAAGCTTTAATTTTAAAATAGTGACTTTAATCAATATCTGGTTATTCAAGCAACGTATGAAAATTTGACAGTTTCATCAGCTCCAAAAGGTCAATTTTGGTCTAGAAGGAAAGTTGATTTGGATTTTGGAACTTTCATTTTGAATTTGCGCGAATAGTAATTTTAACTTTAAAGTTTTGTCCAAGTTTGATTTCAATCAATATTTTGGATAAACGCACTTGGATAAAAATTTTATTAGCACGATTAGCTTTAAAATACCGTGTTTGGTCTATAACGAGCTTTGGTTCAGTTTTTGAGGTACTTGAAATGAATTTTTGGCCCTTAGAAATTTTAAGAATTCATCCTTGAACAAGTGATGACTTTGGTCAACATCTCGATAAGATGATCTCCATTGGTTGTTTCATCAATTCAATTATGTTTGAATGTCATTTTCAATTGGATAACATAGTTCATTTGTGTCGATGGATTTTAAACCATTATCGGGTGATTTACCTCATTCTTAAGTTTAACATTAGTTGAACTGTTGATGCAACACTCACTTCTTCTCCACGTTTGCGAGTGTTGGTCCACGTTCACAGAGTATTGAGCATCGGACCCCCGCGTTCGTAAGAGCACCTCCATGTTCGCGGAGGGTATATGTCCAGTACCTCACGTTCACAAATATTGATCCACATTCACATAGTATAAATAGATGTCTGGAAGTATGTTTAAAATACTCACTTTCAACTACTAAGTCTCATTTTGAGATGTAGTGTTTAAGCACTTTTTAGAGAATTTTTCAATCAAAATCAGTGATTCTTGTTGCATCACTTTGGAAATTCTTACAGGGACGTTTCAAAACCTTTACTCATCCTAAAAATCTTATAATTTTTGTCTAATTTATTCTTTTTCAATATTTTTGACTCGTTAGTGCTTGAATTATTAGTAGATTGATTTGGGTCTTTCCAATGGTTGGAATATGTCCATTTTTGATGCACAAGTTTCTATAGTTGTTTGGGACCTTGCGACAGAGTTGATTTTTTAATTTTATACGTGGATCCTAATGTCAAATTTTTTATCCGATTCTAATTTAAAGTTAATTATTGCAATATAGATACCATTAGGTTTGTTTTAACGTGTTCTTCGATAATTTGATAGAGTGACAAAATTTGGAGGTGATTTAAAAGGAAAAAGCCTTGGCTTAGTGGTTCAAGTACATTTTTGATCTTGAGACAGGTTATAGTTTTTCTTTTTAGACTTGGCTCAGTTTGATTTGATATAATTTGAGTAGTGTATGTTTAGGATGATGTTTGATATAATTTAGTAAATTGTGATCCTTGAGAATTTGGTGTCCTTGTTGGATAATTAATGAAGTATTAGGCTGAGAAAGCTTTAGCTTAGGTGAATCTCTGATGGTTGAACCATATGGAATCCTTAGAAATGACTTTTAGGTAGTATAAACTTAGGTCATTGTGTGTCAATTCACTGGATTATTTACGCAATAAGTGTGTCTTTTCATTTGTTATTTCTAAATTTGATGAAAGCCTTCCATTCTTGCAAATTTACAATATTATTGGATATTTTCGTCTTGAATGTGAAATTTTGGGTAAGATTTGGTTGAAATGGTGATAATGGTATGTAAATGATGAAAAGTTAATTTTTTTGTAATTTATGAAATTATTGGACAATTATAGAAAAATTAAGTAAAAAATGAGACTTGTCATGCATTATCATATTTTTGATCTATATACTATTGATTAGCTCGAAGAATACTTCCGTACGGTCCATCGACATAATCTGGATTTACTATACTTATACTTGATAAGCTCAAGATATAATTTCGGACGATCCATAGATATATTTTTTGGGTTCTTTATTCATTGTTGATGAACTCAAAGTTTATTTCAAGCGACCTGTACCTTTTTTTAGGTTCTATTATTTTTACCAACATAAACATCTTCATGAATAGTGATGGTGGGGTGATTGAATTAAGGGTGACAAAAAGCTTTCAAAATTTAAAAAAAGTGACTCAAGTTTTAAGAATTTGGTGTTGGTGAAAAGTTTATAATTAAGTGGTAATGCTACTTGATCATTTTCAAATAAGTCCCCAAGTTAATTTTTTTATACTTCAATCCACAAATAAAAAAATCTAATTCTTCTATTTTGGAAAATCTCCGAACGTCCTGGCCGCGAATTATTCTTCTTCTTTGTACCCCTTTCCCGCGAATTCTTATTCTTGGAGCTTCAAATTTGGAAAGAAAAAAAATTAACTTTTGGGACATTTATTCGTATAGCTTTGAAAATTACTTGAAAGGTAACTTTTAATTATTATTATGACTGATAAAAGTGAATGTGATGTTATTTATTTGAGTTTTGTGTTTTATTGTTGCTTACACCATTGTTACAATTCTTCATTGCTGAGCTATTTTCAACAACGTTGCAACAGATGTAGAAATACATGGAGCAGTTACTGAAAGATATAGAATAATAGTCGAAATATTCTTTTAGCAACTGGCTCACCACTTTCTGTAGCAGTTTTTAGTAACTACTGAATGTATTGCAGTCTTGCTGCATTTGATGTTTCAACTGATGAAGTAGCTGCTAAATAAAATACAACAGTTGTTATATTTCTGTCTAATTTTCCCATATTGTGCTTTAAATTATAATTTATTTAGGTAGCTTCAACATCATCAATGGGAGACAAAATAATATTAAGAGTTGATTGTCATGGTGAATGGGTTGAGTCCAACAATCTTTTTATTTGGCGTTGAAAAGACAAAGAAATGATCGAGATGATAGGGATGATGGTGAATCGAGATATCGCATATGAGGATTTTGTGAATCAAATTATTGCCAGTTGTGAATTAAATTGAGTCGAAAGATATTTTCATCACTTAGATGCATTTTTGTAATGACCCGAAAGTTTAGAGCTTTCGTGAATATTTTGAGTTTGAGTCTGAAACTAGTTTTAATGATCTTTCTCGGGTTTGGGACTACGGAGGTTCTGGATTCAAATTTTGATGACTCCATTGAGTCCAAATCATCGTTTCTGGTAGGGTTCCATGTATGGTTTGTGTTCACGGGGTTCCAAACGAATTCTGAGAGTCCAGTTCATATTTTGTTGGTGCTGAGTATGCTGGTACATTACTGTTTTTAGTGCATCTGGCACCAATACTCCGCGTTCGAGCCTCATGGACCGCGTTCGCGAAGGCCCAACAGCCAGACCTCCGCATTCGCAGGGTGATTGCCACATTCACAGAGGGTTATTCCCCTCTAGTCTCCGTGATCATGGATGTGGCTCCGCATTCGCGGGGCATTACTCTTGTATGATCAGTGAATAGTTTTAAAAGATGAGATTTAAACCCTTTTCATTATTTTTGATATTTCCAAGCTCGTTCTTATAACGACCCAAATATTTTTGAACTTCGTAATAGTGGATCAAGTTCCATTTTGAACATTGTTATGGCTGTGTAATGATGACCATGAGTTCTATTTAAGTGGCCATATTCAAAAGGATCGTGTTGGGAGAGTTTTGTATGAAACCATGTAGGAGGACTTACTTTGAATGGCTATATCTCTTGGTATGACATGAACTATATGGACTATGACCTAACAAAATGAAGCTCTTCGAGTTATCTTTGCAACGTAATTCGTTTCACTCAAATCAGAGTTCGTATGTGGAAGTTATGATCATTTTGGTAGGGTTGTCCGTGGACTAAAGTGTTCTGGTTGTATGTGGAAGTTATGGCCATTTTGGTAGGGCTGTCCGTGGACTAAAGTGTTCTGGAAAGGGAGGGCCAAAGTGGCTAAGGCAGTACCTAACGGGAGGGGCCACGAGCCGTGGGGGCGTCCGTGGGTTGTTCATGAAAGTGAGCTAGGTGAGGGACCAAGGCTGGAACCAAGTAAGGCTCCACGGACAACCTCACGGTCCGTGTGACGCCTCACGATCCGTGAGGGCCTTCGTGGAGTGATGCAGAGACTGCCTAGACCGCAGGGCTAGGGCTCCGGGCTAAGTGAGGCTCCACGGACCAGTGTATGATTCGTGTGAAGCTTCACGGACCATGAGTCCTATCGTGAAGTGATCTAGAAAGTCTTCCAAGAGTTCAAGCCAAGGCATGAACCAAGTCAAGCCACACGGTAGGGCTCACGATCCGTGAGACACTACACGGACCGTGTGGATGCTTTCATCAGCGACTATTCCAGTTATCTGCTTTATTTCATTATGGTTAATTGGTAATTTTAATTATCTCTAGGGCCATTTTAGCCTTTCTAAATTCTCCTAAAACTCGTAAATTGAACCCCAATCCCTTTTATTCATTTAAGGCTCTCAATTTCTCTCCCAAATTCTCTCAATTTTCTCTCATCCACCATTGAAGACCAAGTTTGAAATTGGAGGAAATTCAAGTCTTCATCAGAATCTTCTCAATCTTCTTATTAAATGCAAGGTATGTGGGTTTGATTCATGGTTTCTCTTTCAAACATGAAGACCCAAAATCTTTTTCTCAATTTTTGATAAATTATGATTTTTCTTGAAATGGATCTTTTGAATTAAGAATGATTTAGTTCAATTGAAGTGTGGGTTGTTCTTATTTAATGATTTCAAGGTGAATTAACCCACATTGATGAATTACTTTGATTTAAGATGGTACAAGTATGCATGTTTCCTTACTATTTAATTTATGCATGGGTAATGTTAAATTGAGGTTTAATAGTTGATTTAACTATAAATTTCTCATGGATTCTTCTTAATTTGGATTTAAATTATGAATTTCTAATACCCATGCTATTCTCATCATCAATCATGGCATTTGCATGCATGAACATGGATTTTATGAAGGATGTGATGTGGGCTAAATTCCAAATATGTTTATGACAATGATTTTGAACAAGTATGGATTATAACAAGAATGTCATCACATAATGTCTATGATATGGCTCTTTGAGCAACCATGGGTGTTTACACCAATATGATATGATATGACAAGTATGGAGCTACTCTTATGCATGAAATTTGACATGAAAGTCTATTTGGCTTTTTAGCCCAATGAAGCATGATTATGAAATGTGTTTGACCTTTGGTCACGTATGCATGAAAGTAAAGCAAGTGATTTGGACTTTACGCCTAATTATGCTTGATTGTCATGTCAAATATTTCTGTTCCATTTTAAAAGCATGTATATGTATATGTATTCTTGTGGGATGACGACTTAGCACCGAAAATGATTGGAATAGTAAGCGGGATATCCCCAAGGGTCCCACTCCTTTCCCTCAACTATGTGCCAACATAGGTTATGCTACCGATATGGGAGGCCCGTAAGGTATGCTATGATATGATAGGATATGTTATGTAAATCTTTCCAAAATGACTGGGTCATAAGAAAGGTAGTCATCACACCGAAATGACCGGGTCATAAGGTGTGGTGTAGATTACCTTTGGCAAGTAATCTTCTTTCATCCGATGGGAGGCCTCATCGGGCAAGTTCATGTTTTAGCTCACATGAGTTTGGATGTCGATTATGGTCACATCCCCTACACTATAAGCATTATGGCATTTCATGCATCATGAAATTCATGGCATATTGGTACACTATCCTTTCCTAAATTCTTCTTTTATATATGTGCCTTTGTCATCTAGCTTGGTCATACGCTCATGTTCATATGCATTGCATGCCTGCATACTCAGTGCATTATTATGTGCTAACTCATACTCTTTGTCTACATGCTTTAACCATGTAGGGACCGAAGTTGACTTTTATCCTCCGCTAGACGGCTTAATCGAGATTCTTGAAGTTATTGCTTGTGGTGAGCCCTATGTTCCAAGGGAAACACCCACTTTCATCTACCTAGTCATTTCTCTATGTTTCTTTACTTTATGACTTGAGGGTGAGCCCGGATTATGTCGAGGCCCCGTCCTATCCTATGTAGAGGCATTGTTGGACATGTCGACTCTATTGAACGTTATGTTATGTGATACGTGTAATGATATGGCCTATTTATGTTAAGTGATAGTATCTCATGTTATTCTTCTGTTTCCTCTTATGCTATTATGATGTGATTGGATTGGGAATGTGCTTATGTGGAAAGTCTCTAACCTTGCTTGCTCCCATAGCTTGAGTCACACTTACCCGCCCCTTAGAACATAATTGCTATATGCTATGTGATTCATGTTTATCCTATTTCTGGCAACATCCCCATAACTTGAGTCCAAAGCCCCGGGATCCTTTAGACTTACGTGTTATTTGTTTATTGTACTTGTTTCTGAACTAATGATATGTGTGATGATGCTATGATGGTTTGATCGAGGACTCTCGAGTTCTCCTTCGCCATGTCACATATAGGCCCTACTCTCGGGTTGTGATTAAGATGGTATCAGAGCCCTAGGTTTGTAAATGGTCCTCAGAGTCTAACATGCCGCATCACTTAGAGTATTATTCATGGGTGTGATGCACGCCATGCCTATGTGCGAGAGGCTATGATGATGTTTTAGGAATGTTTTCACTTTATTGTCCCCTTCTGTCGTGCTGTGAGTTGTTATGAAAGATTTTCTGAAATAGGGTGGTGTTGTTGCTCTTTTAGAAGATGCCTCCTAGAAGAGCTCCCCTTCCCATATAGGCTCTTATCCCTGAGGAAAAAGCCCCCTGTGAGCCTGTGGAGGAAATACTGACTCACGTCAAGTTTTAAAATGTGGTGTCTATGTTGGCTCAGGTGGTGTCTAATCAAGCCCGGCCAACTAATCCCACGAATGGTGGCACTCCAGCTTCTCGGGTGAGGGATTTCACCTGGATGAATCCTCCGGAGTTCCTTGGTTCAAAGTTTGATGAGGATGCAAAAGAGTTCATTATGAGCTCACAAAAGTGTTGACCATTATGGGTATCAGTTCTGAGGAGAGGGCTGAGTTAGCTGCATATCAGTTGAAGGATGTGGCTCAAGTGTGGTACACTCAGTGGTTAGTAGAAAGGACTGAAGATGTTAAGGTTGTTTGGGAAGAGTTCAAGACAGCTTTTCTGGACCGTTTCTTCCCTCTTGAACTTCAAGAAGCCAAGATGACTGAGTTCATTAATCTTCGACAAGGTGGCATGACTGTGAGGGACTATTCTCTCAAATTCACTAAGCTCTCACAGTATGCTCCTATGCTAGTAGTTGATCCCAACGCAAGAATGCACAAGTTCATTTTGGGTGTTTCTAACTTGATGGTGAAGGAATGTCGTACCGCTATGCTCATTAGGGACATGGATATCTCCTGGCTCATGACCTATGCTGAATAGATTGAGGGTGAGAAGCTCAAGGAACGAATGGTGAACGACTCTAAGAGAGCTCGATATGATGGTGGGTTCTCTAACTCTAAGGGTGGTGGCGGAATTGGTCGATTCCAACAGGGCCAAGGTTTAAATGTGAGGTTTGCTAACCCAAGGGTGCCTCCTAAGTTACAAATTGGGGGTGTTCCATGAATTCCCTGTTGTGACCAGTGTGGGAAGAATCATGTGGGTGATTGTAGGAAAGTTTCGGGTGCTTGCTTTGGATGCGGGGGTTTGGACCATAAGAATTTTTACTGTCCAAGGGGTACAAAGAAAGATCAAGTGGACCCCGGTGGTCAAGGGCAGCCGAAGGCTCAGATTGTTGGTGCTCCTAGGAACAATAGGTTCTATGCTCTTCATGCCCGACAGAAGGTAGAGGAAGCTCCAGACGTCGTGACTGGTATGTTAAAAATCTTTGATTTTGATGCTTATGCTTTACTTGATCCCGGTGCAAATTTATCTTTTGTGACTCCTCTATTGGCTGTCAAGTTTGGTTTGAATCCTGAAACTTTGAGAGAACCTTATTCGGTGTATACCCCCGTGGGTGAATCTATAATTGCCCGAAAAGTGTATCGGGGTTGCCCTATTTCTGTGTTGCATAAAGTTTTCCCCGGTGATCTTGTAGAGCTTGAGATGTATGACTTTGATGTTATTCTTGGGGTGAATTGGTTGCATGCCTCAGTTGATTGTAGGACTAGGCAAGTCAAATTTCAAGTTCCTAATGAACCGGTGTTGGAATGAAAGGGTAGCGATTTCGTGGTTAGGGGTCAGCTTATTTCTTACCTCAAAGACCGGAGAATGATTTGTAAGGGGTGTATCTACCATATTGTGCAGGTTAGATATGGGGAGGGTGAGTCACCTACTCTTGAATCGATTCTGGTGGTTAATGAGTTTCCTGATGTGTTTCCCGAAGACTTGCCCAGCATTCCTCCCGATAGAGAAGTGGATTTTGGTATAGATCTCCTTCCGGATACTCAACCTATTTCCATTCCTCCTTATCGTATGGTTTCGGCTGAGCTAAAAGAGTTGAAGGATCAATTAAAGGACTTGTTGGAAAAGGGATATATTAGACCGAGTATTTCACCTTGGGGTGCTCCTGTGTTGTTTGTGAGGAAGAAGGATAGTTCTCTTCGAATGTGTATTGATTACTGACAGTTGAATAAGGTGACCGTTAATAATAGGTACCCGTTGCTCAGAATTGATGATTTGTTTGATCAACTTCAAGGAGCTACTCATTTCTCTAAGATAGATCTTCAATCGGGTTACCATCAGTTGAAGGTAAGGGAGTGTGACATTCCCAAGATGGCCTTTCAGACTCATTATGGTCACTTTGAGTTTCTGGTGATGTCATATGATTTGACTAATGCTCCGGCAGTATTTATGGATCTCATGAATCGAGTGTTCAGAAGGTTCCTTGACAATTTTGTAGTGGTCTTCATCGATGATATCCTAATTTACTCTCGGAGTGAGCGAGAGCATATGGATCACTTGAGGTTGGTGCTTCAAACCTTGGGAGAAGTTACATTCCTTGGTCATGTGGTGTCACGCGACGGTATTAAGGTTCATCCTAAGAAGATCGAAAGGGTGAAAGATTGGCCTAGACCGTTGACTCCTTCGAATATTCGAAGTTTCCTTGGATTGGCCGGTTATTATTGGAGGTTTGTTGAAGGGTTTTCTTCCATTGCATCCCCGTTGACTAAATTGACCCAGAAGAAGGCTAAGTTTGTGTGGTCAAGTGAGTGCGAGAAGAGTTTTCAGACTTTGAAGGATCGACTCACATCGGCTCCTGTGTTGACCTTGCCCAATGGGTTAGATGTGTTTGTGGTGTATTGTGATGCTTTACGAATTGGGTTGGATTGTGTGCTTATGCAACATGGTAAGGTAATAACTTATGCGTCTCGTCAATTGAATGTGCATGAGCAAAATTATCCGACCCATGATCTTGAATTGGCAGCGGTGGTGTTTGCTCTAAAGATTTGGAGACATTATCTATATGGGGTTCACATGGATGTTTTCACCGATAACAAGAGTTTTCAATATGTGTTCACCCAAAGAGAACATAACTTGAGGCAAAAGAGATGGTTAGAACTCTCAAAGATTATGACATAAGTGTCCTTTATCATCCCAGCAAGACAAATGTTGTGGCGGATGCCCTTAGTAGGCTATCTATGGGAAGTGTGTCGCATGTGCATGAAGGGAAGAAATAGATAGTGAAGGATGTGCACCAATTGACTAGATTGGGTGTTAGGTTGGCCGACTCAGAAAATGGTGGTATTTTTTTTCAAGGCAGATCCGAGTCTTCGGTAGTGAGGGATGTTAAGGCAAAGCAAGACTTAGATCCTTCTTTGGTGGAGGTAAAGAAATTAGTTGCTGAAAGAAAGATTGAGGTTTTCTCCCAAGGGGGAGATAGTGTGCTACGGTACCAAAATCTATTGTGTGTTCCAGATATTGATGGCCTAAAGGAGATTATCATGAGTGAAGCTCATAACTCTCAATATTCTATTCATCCGGGATCCACTAAGATGTATCGGGACTTGAGAGAGTTGTATTGGTGGCATGGTATGAAAAAGGCCTGGCGATTTGGCCCTAGATATCGAGATTCCTACTTGGAAGTGGGAAGATGTTAATATAGATTTTGTGGTTGGGTTTCCCTGCACTCGAAAACAATTTGACTCAATATGGGTTATTGTGGACCGAATGACTAAGTCAGCTCACTTCTTACCAATCAAGACTACCTATAGTGCCGAGGATTATGCTAAATTGTACATCCGAGAATTGGTGAGGTTGCATGGTGTAGCAAGGTCCATCATATCGGATCGTGGCACTCAATTTACTTCTCACTTTTGGAGGTCATTTCAAAAGGGACTTGGTACTAAGATCAAATTAAGCACGACTTTCTATCCCCAAACCGATGGACAAGCCGAGAGGACAATTCAAACCTTGGAGGACATGTTAAGGGCTTGTATGTTGGAGATCAAAGGAAATTGGGATGATCATCTACCGCTTATCGAGTTCGCCTATAATAATAGTTTCCATGCTAGCATTGGTATGGCCTCGTTCGAAGCTTTGTATGGTAGAAGGTGTAGATTTCCAGTGGGTTGGTTTGAGATAGGTGAGGCGGCATTGCTAGGCTCAGACTTGGTGGTTGAGGCCATAGAAAAGGTGAAGTTGATTAGGGAGAGATTGAGGATGTCTCAAAGTCACCAAAAGTCCTATTCGGATGTTAGGAAGAGGGATCTCAAATTTCATGTAGGTGATTGGGTTTATGTGAAGGTATCTCCTATGAAAGGCATCATGCGATTTGGTAAAAAGGCAAGTTTAGCCCTCGGTACGTCGGACTATATGAGGTTGTTGAACAAGTTGGCAATGTGGCTTATAGGTTGGATTTACCTCCGGAGATGAGCTATATTCATCTGGTGTTCCATGTTTTGATGTTGAGGAAATTAGTTGGTGACCCTACGACAATTGAACCTTTGGAGGATGTGACGGTGGAGGAGAATTTCACTTATGAAGAGGTAGCGGTCGAAATTTTAGATAGGCAAGTGAAGCAGCTTTGCAACAAGGAGGTGGTTTCGATTAAGGTGCTTTGGAGGAACCAAGATGTGGAGAGCGCTACATGGGAAGCGGAGTTGGATATGATAGAGCGATACCCCTATGGTTTCCAATCTACTCAAGCCTAAGGTACTAGGTTCTATCCTTTCTAATGGTCTTAATTATTTAAATTCTTGAGTTTCATGACATTGCATGCATACATGAGCACAAAAATAGTTTAAATGATGTCTTGACATGAGTTTTAAATGGTTTTGAAATGATGCAAGATCCATTATAAGTTATGATGAAAATGTTTCTTGCTTGATTGACTTCCTTAAGTCGTAGTCTAGCTCATTCGAGGATGAATGTTCCCAAGGGGGAGATGATGTAACGACCCAAAAGATTTTGAACTTCGTACTAGTGGATCAAGGTCCATTTTGACATTGTTATGGTTGTGTAGTGATGACTATTAGTTCTATTTAAGTGGCCATATTCAAAGGGATCGTGTTGGGAGAGTTTTGTATGAAACCGTGTAGGAAGACTGACTTTGAATGGCTATATCTCTTGGTATGAGATGAACTGTGTGAACTATCACATATCAAAACGACGCTCTTCGAGTTATCTTCTAAACGCAATTAGTTTCACTCAAATTGGAGTTTGTATGTGGAAGTTATGACCATTTCGGTGGGGCTTGCCGTGTACTTAAGTGTTCTGGAAAGGGAGGGCCAAAGTGGCTAAGGCAGGGCCATACGGGAGGGGCCATAAGCCTTAGAAAGGCTCACGACCCGTCGGGGGCGTCCGTGGGTTATTCCAAAAAGTGGTCTAGGTGAGGGACCAAGGACGTAACCAAGTAAGGCTCCACGGACAACCTCACGGTCCGTGTGATGCCTCACGGTCCGTGAAGGCCTTCGTGGAGTGGTGCAGAGACTGCCTAGATCCCAAGGCTAGGACTCCGAGCCAAGTGAAGCTCTACGAACCAGTGTACGATCTGTGTGCAACTTTACGGACCGTGAGTCCTGTCGTGAAGTGATCCAAAAAGTCTTTCAAAATTTCAAGCCAAGGTATGAACCAAGTCAAGCCACATGGTAGTGCTCACGGTCCGTGAGCCACTACACGGACCGTGTGGATACTTCCATCAATGGCTGTTCCACTTATCTGCTCCATTTCATTAATGGTTAATTGGTAATTTTAATTATCCCTAGGGTCGTTTTAGCCTTTCTAAATTCTCCTAAAATCCCTAAATTGAACCCTAATCCCTTTTATTCATTTAAGGCTCTCAATTCCTTTCCCAAATTCTCTCAATTTTCTCTCATCCACCATTGAAGACCAAGCTTAAAATTGGGGGAAATTCAAGTCTTCATCAGAATCTTCTCAATCTTCTTGTTAAATTCAAAGTATGTGGGTTTGATTCATGGTTTCTCTTTCAACCATGAAGACCCAAAATTCTTTTCTCAATTTTTGATAAATTATAATTTTTCTTGAAATGGGTCTTTTGAATTAAGAATGATTTAGTGCAATTGAAGTATGGGTTATTCTTATTTAATGATTTCAAGATGAATTAAGCACCTATTGATGAATTACTTTGATTCAAGATGGTACAAGTATGCATGTCCCCTTACTATCTAATTTATGCATGGGTAATGTTAAATTGAGGTTTAATTGTTGATTTAACTATGAATTTCTAATGGATTCTTCTTAATTTGGATTTAAATTATGAATTTCTAGTCCTCATGCTATTCTCATCATCAATCATGGCATTTGCATGCATGAACATGAATTTCATGAAGGATGTGATGTGGGTTAAGTTCCAAATATGTTTATGATTATGATTTTGAACAAGTATGGGTTATGATAAGAATGTGATTATATTAATGTCTATGATATGGCTCATTGAGAAACCATAGGTGTTTACTCCAATATGATATGATATGACAAGTATGGAACTACTCTTATGCATGAAGTTTTACATGAAAGTGTATTTGGCTTTTTAGCCCAATGAAGCATGATTATGAAATGTGTTTGACCTTTTGTCACGTATCCATGAAAGTAAAGCAAGTGATTTGGCCTTTACGCCTAATATGCATGATTATGATGTCAAATATTTTCGTTCCATTTTAAAAGCATGTATATGTATATGTATTCTTGTGGGATAATGACTTAGCACCGAAAAGGATTGGAGTAGTAAGTGGATTATCTCCAAGGATCCCACTCCTTTCCCTCAGCTATGTGTCAACATAGGTTATGCTACCGAAATGGGAGGTCCATAAGGTATGCTATGATATGATATGTTATGTAAATCCTTCCGAAATGACCGGGTCGTAAGGAAGGTGGCCATCACACCGAAATGACTG
>JBCEWC010007288.1:0-21642 GCA_038996855.1 Solanum aculeatissimum | reverse complement strand
GCTCTATGAGCACTCTGTTAATGCTCTATGAGCACTTTGTTATGATAAGTTGCAAGGCTTGATATGATAAGCTATTAAATGGGCTACTTCTTATGCATGTACAAGATAAGATCATGAAATGTTTTTCAAGGTTTTGATGAGTTTTTGATTCAAGCATGAACAAGTTTTAAGGAAATGGTTTTGTTTTGATGTAGCCCATGGCTACAAACATTCAATCATGATAAGTTCAACATTAACCAAGACCAACCACTATGAAGTTCAAAAATTTTCAGGTCATACATTATCTCCCCCTTGGGAACATTCATCCTCGAATGGGCTAAAACTACGGCTTAAGAACATCAATAAAACAAGAGAAAATTTCATCAAAGGTTATAACAGATCATGCATCATTTCAAAAGTCTTTCAAAACTCATGTAAAATCATCATTTAAATCATTTTCGTGCTTATGTATGCATGCAATGTTATGAAAGTCAAGAATTTAAAGAATTAGGACCATACAAGGATAGAACATAGTACCTTAGGCTTGAGTAGATTAGAAGAGATAGGGATATCTCTTCATCATGTCCAACTTCGCTTCCCACGTTGCACTCTCCACGTCTTGGTTCCTCCAAAGCACCTTGACCGAAGCCACATCCTTGTTGCGAAGCCGCTTCACTTTCCTATCAAATATTTCAATCGGTACTTCTTCATAGGTCAAATTCTCCTCAACCGCCACACCTTCCAAAGGTGTAATTGCCTTAGGATCATTAACCAACTTCCTCAACATGAACACATGGAACACCGGATGAATGGAGCTCATGTCCAAAGGTAAGTTTAACCTATAAGCCATATTGCCAACCCGCTCCACAATCTCATAAGGTCCGACATACCGGGGGCTCAACTTGCCCTTTTTACCAAAATGCATGATGCCTTTCATGGGGGACACTTTCACATACACCCAATCACTAACATGAAATTCAAGATCCTTTTTCCTAATATCTAAATACAACTTTTGGCGACTTTAAGCCGTCTTCAACCTTTCCCTAATCAGTTTCACTTTTTCAATGGCCTCAACTACCAAATCCGGGCCTAACAAGGCTGCCTCACCTATTTCAAACCAACCAACCGGAGATCTACATCTCCTACCATACAAAGCTTCAAATGGAGCTACGCCAATGTTAGCATGAAAACTATTATTGTAGGCAAACACAATGAGCGGTAGATGATCATCCCAATTTCCTTTAAATTCCAACACACAAGCCCTCAACATGTCCTCTATGGTTTGAATGGTCCTTTCGGGTTGCCCATCGGTTTGAGGATGAAATGCGGTGATTAACTTGACTATAGTACCAAGTTTCTTTTGAAAAGACTTCAAATAATAAGAAGTAAATTGAGTACCACGATCCGATATAATAGACCTCGGTATACCATGCAATCTTACCAACTCCCAAATGTACATCTTATTAATACTCCTCGGCACTATAGGTAGTCTTAACGGGTAAGGAGTGAGCTGACTTAGTCATCCTATCAACCACAACCCATATAGAATCGTATTGTCTCCGAGTACGAGGTAACCCAACCACAAAACCCATGTTCACATCTTCCCACTTCCAAGTAGGGACTTCGATATCTTGTGTCAAACTACCGGGCCTTTGATGTTCGACTTTTACTTGTTGGTAATTACGACATTCCAATACGAACTTGGCTAATCCTTCTTCATACTATGCCACCAATACAACTCTCTCAAATCTCGGTGTATTTTGGTAGATCCCGGAGGAATAGAATATTGAGAATTATGAGCCACTTTCATGATCATCTCCTTTTAACCATCAACATCCAGAACACACATATTGTCTTGGTACCGTAGCACACCATCTCCCCCTTCAGAGAAAACCTCAATCTTTCCATCGGCAACCAACTTCTTCAACTCTACCAAGGAAGGATCTAAGTCTTGCTTCTTCTTAACATCAACTACTAAGGAAGACTCGGATCCACCTTGAACAAGAATTTTACCATTGTCGGATTCGTCCAACCTCACACCCAACCTAGCCAAACGGTGCACATCTTTCACTATCTCCTTTTTTCCCTCTTCCACATGAGTCACACTTCGCATAGAGAGCCTACTAAGGGCATCCGCCACAGCGTTAGCTTTGTCGGGGTGATAAAGAACACTCATATCATAGTCCTTGAGTAGTTCCAACCATCTCCTTTGCCTTAAATTAAGGTCTCTTTGGGTGAACACATATTGCAAAATCTTGTGATCGGTGAAGACATCAACATGAACCCTATACAAATAATGTCGCCAAATTTTCAAAGCAAACACCACCGTCGCCAACTGAAGATATGGGTTGGATAATTTTATTCATGCACCTTTAATTATCGGGATGCATAAGCTATCACCTTTCGATGTTGCATAAGCACACAACCCAAACCAATACACAACGCATAACAATATACCACAAACACATCTAACCCATTTGGCAAGGTCAAATTCAGAGCCGATGTAAGCCGATCTTTCAAAGTTTGAAAACTCTTTTCACATTAATTTGACCACATAAACTTGGCCTACTTTTGAGTCAACTTGGTCAACGAAGATGCTATATAGGAAAAACCTTCAACAAACCTTCTATAATAACCGACTAAACCAAGGAAACTCCGATATCCAAAGGAGTCAACGGTCTAGGCCAATCCTTCACCGCTTCAGTTTTCTTAGGATCAACCTTAATGCCATCACCGGACACTACATGACGAAGGAAAGAAACTTCTCCCAACCAAAATTCACATTTGCTAAACTTGGCATACAATTGCTTCTCTCTCAAAGTTTGAAGAACCAATCTCAAATGATCCATATGCTCTTGTTCCCTGCGGGAGTAAATCAAGATGTCATCAATAAAGACTACCAAAAAATTATCAAGGAACGGTTTGAACACCCGATTCATAAGATCCATAAATACCGCTGGAGCATTAATCAACCTAAACGATATCACCACAAACTCAAACTGACCATAACGAGTCCAAAAGGCCATCTTGGGAATGTCACACTCCCTCATCTTCAATTGGTGATAACCAAAACGAAGATCTATTTTGGAGAATTGAGTAGCTCTTTGAAGTTGGTCAAACAAATGATCAATTCTAGGTAACAGGAACCTATTTTTAACAGTCACCTTGTTCAATTGTCGATAATCGATACACATTTGGATCGAACCATCCTTCTTTCTCACAAACAATATGGGAGCATCCCAAGGTTAGATACTCGACCAAATGTAACCCTTTTCTAGCAAATCATTCAATTGGTCTTTCAATTCCTTCAACTTCGTTAGGGCCATACGACAAGGAGGAATAGAGATAGGTTGAGTATCCGGAAGGAGATCTATGCCAAAATCTATTTCTTTATCGGGAGGGATACAGGGAAAAACCTCGGGAAACTCATTAACCACCGGAACCAATTCAAGCTTAGGTAACTCACCCTCTAAATATCTAACCCGCACAATGTGATAAATGCAGCCCTTACGAATCATCTTCCAGGCTTTGAGGTAGGAAATAAATCGACCCTTAACCACGGAATCACTACCGTTCCATTTCAACACAGGTTCATTAGGGACTTGAAATTTAACTTGCCTAGTCCTACACTACCGAGGCATACGATGCATGCAACTAATCCATTCCAAGAATAACATCAAAATCATACATCTCAAGTTCAACAAAGTCACCGAGAAATACTTTATGCAACACAGAGACAGGACAACCTTGATACACTTTTCGGGCAACAATAGACTCACCCACGGGGGTATGTACCAAATAAGGTTCCCTTAGAGTTTCAGGACTCAAACCAAATTTAAAAGCCAACAGAGGAGTCACAAAAGATACATTTACACCCGGATCAAGTAAAGCATAAGCATCAAAATCACAGATTTTTAACATACCGGTCACAACGTCTAGAGCTTCCTCCACCTCTTGTCGGGCATGAAGAACATAAAATCAGTTGTTTCTAAGAGCACCACCAACCGGAGCTTTAGGCGGTTTTTGACTACCGGGAGCCACTTGATCTTTCTTTGCACCCCTTGGACAGTCGGAAATCTTGTGGACCAAAACCCTACATCCTAAGAAAGCTCCCGAAGCCCTTCTACAATCACCCAAATGATGCTTCCCACATTGACAGCAAAGAGGAATTCGAGGACCACCCCCAACTTGTGCCTTAGGAGGAGGAAATCTTGGATTAGCAACCCTCACATTCAAACCTTGACCTTGATCGAATCGGCCAAACCACCACCACTCTTGGAGTTGTAGAACCCACCATCAAACCAGGCCCTCTTAGCTTCATTAACCCTCTCTCCTTAAGCTTTTCACCTTCCATTTGATCGGCATAAGTCATGAGCCTAGAGATGTCCATATCACGGATTAGCATAGCGGTTTGACATTCCTTCACCACCAAATCTGAAACACCCAAAATAAACTTGTGCATTCTTGCATGCGGATCTGCTATAAGCATAGGGGCATATTTGGAAAGCTTAGTGAACTTGAGAGAATAGTCCCTCACGGTCATACCACCTTTTCAAAGATTGATGAACTGAGTCATTTTGGCTTCCCTAAGCTCAAGAGGAAAGAAACGGTCAAGAAAGACATTTTGAATTCTTCCCAACTAACCCTGACATCAACCATTCACTCAACACACCATTGGTTATACCACACTTGGGCCACATCTTTCAATTGATATGCAGTCAACTCAGATTTATCTTCTGAACTCATCCCTATGATAGTCAATACCTTAGTGAGTTCATCAATGAACGCTTGAGTATCTCTATCCACTTTCGAGCCATAGAACTCCGGAGGGTTTATCCGGGTGAAATCCATCACCCTAGAAGCCGAAGTACCAACATTCACGGGATTGATTGGAGGGGATTGGTTAGCCACTGCTTGGGTCAACAGAGACACCACATTCATAAACTCGGCATGGGTCACTTGTTCCTCTACTGGTGCCTGAGAGACTTGTTCCTCGAATTCTGAAGCTTGACGGGGGAAAAGAGCTCTTCTGGGAGGCATGCTCTGAAAGAGTGATAAAAGTACCAAGAGTTTAGGAAATTTATCGCAACAACTTCCTGCACGACATAAAGAAGCAATGAAATGAACAAATTCCTAAAACGTTATCATAGCCTCCCGTTCATAGGTATGGCGCGCATCACACCAATGAACAAGACTCTAATCGACGTGACATGTTGGACTTTGAGGATCATTTACAAACCTAGGGCTCTGATACCATCTTTGTCACAACCCAGAAGTGGGTCCTATATGTAACATGGCGAAGGAGAACCCGAAAGACCTCGATCAAGCCATCATAGCATCATCACACACATCATCGGTTAGGAAGCACAGGAAAGTAAACACATAGCACATAATTCTAGGGAAAATAGGGCTTTGGACTCAAGTTATGGAGATGTTGCCGGGAATGGGATGAACATGAATTACATAGCACATAACAAATATTTTTAAGGGGCGGGTAAGAAGGAGTCAAGCTATGGGGGCATGCCGGGTTAGAGGACTTTCCACATAAGCACATTCCCAACATTCACAAGCCCATAAACATAATTATAAACATAATTAGAACATCCTTTCCATAAACACATCCCAATTGTCAGAACATCCCAAATAAGCATAATACAACGTGCAAGAGTCTAACATATCGAACATAGCCTCTACATAGGCTAGAGCGGGGCCTAGACATAATCCGGGGTCACCCTCAAGTCATAAAGAAAGAAAGTAAAATAATACAAGGAAGAGAGAAGTAGATATTTCCCTTGAACAAAAGGCTCACCACAAACAATTAACTTCAGGGAGATCACTCATCGTTCAACGTTAGATAGAAGTCACCGTCGGTCCCTACATGGTTAGAACATGTGAAAAGAGTATGGGTTAGCATAATAAAGCACTAAGTATGCGGGCATGCAAATTCCTGTGCACGTGAACCTATAACAACCTACATGACAAGGGCACATATATAGAACAAAATATAAGAAAGAATAATATATCAATATGCCATGATGACCATGATGCAGTGAATGCCATAATGCTTATAGTGTAGGGGGGATGGAACCATAATCGACATCCAAACTCATGTGAACTACAACATGAACTTTCCCGATTAGGCCTCCCATCAGATCGGAGAAGATTACTTGCCAATGGTAATCTACACCACATCTTACGGGCTTCCTATTTCAGTGTGATGGCCACCTTCCTTACGGCCCGACCATTTTGAAAGGATTTACATAACATATCATATCATATCATATCAATGCATACCTTACGGGCCTCCCATTTCGGTAGCAACCTATGTTGCCATATAGTTTCGGGAAAGGAGTGGGACCCTTGGGGATAGCCTACTTACTACTCTAATCCTTCTCGGTACTAATTCATCATCCCATAAGAATATGTATATACATACATGATTTTAAAACATAAACTTGACACTTGAACATCAAACCATGCATACTTGGGCTTAAAAGCCAAAATCACTTTCATTACTCTTATGCATACTTAACAAGAGTAATACACTTTTCATAATCATTCTTCATTGGGCTAAAAAGCCAAACATACTTTCATGTCAAACTTTATGCATAAGCGTAGATCCATACTTGTCATAACTTGTCATATCATAATAATGTAAACACCCATGTTGCTCAAAGAGCCATATAAAGAGACTATGTGATCACAAACCTTAACATATCATATCATAACATGAGGATCATGCCCTTAACAAGAACTTCATCATAACCATGCTTCAATGCTTATGCTATGAATGAGGAATCAAGTACATGGGTAATCGAGGATTCAAACTTTATATCATAAATCAATAGGCAATTCAACATAATTCATGAAAAAATCCCAATTAAAAATGTAATGCAATTTACCCATGCATAATAAACCATTAAAGGGATATGCACATTGATCCTTCAAGAATTTCCATGCATTTCATAAAGTTCAACTTCAATCATCATTAAATTACCTAATTTCTACAACCCACAACTCAATTCATTTAAATACTTCAAAATTTAAAGAACCCATAATCAAAGAAAGCTTAAAAATCAAAATTTAAAGACAAGGGTTCTTGGGTCTTCATGGATGAAAGGGAATCCATGAATCAATCTCACATACCTTGAGAATAGTCAATAGAATTGAATGATTTCACAACAAGGATGATTTTCTCCAAATTTCTTCAAGCTTTCTTCAATGGAGTTCAAGAGAATTGAGAGAATTTTGGAGTGAATTGGAGAGTGTTAGAATGGATGAAATGGGATTAGGGTTTGATTTAGGAGAGTTAGGAGACCTTAGAAAGCCTAAAAGGGGTATAGGATCTAATTAAATTATGAATTAAATATTAATGAAACGGACTAGATCACTGAACACAGTGCTTCACGGAAGGCTACCAATGGTCGTTGAAAGGTTCACGGTCCGTGAACCTGCCCATGAGGCTTCACTTGGCCTCGGCTTTGGCTTGAACTCTCGGGGGACTTATTGAATCACTTCATGAGGGACCTCATAGACCGTGTAGCTGCATACGGACCATGTACTGGTCCGTGGAGCATCACTTGGTCTGGAATTTAGCCCCGAACATCGGCCAACTTTCTGGAAAACTTCACGGGACCCTTCATGGTCTGTGAAGAGTCACACGGACCGTGAGGTGGTCCGTGGGACCATACTCGTCCATGGCTTCGCCTCCAACCCCTAGGACCACACTACACCAACCCACGATCACCCCCACAGACTGTGGACCATCAAACGGTTTGTGGTCCCACCCTTAGACCCTATTTCAGAACTCCTTTCCAGTATACTTCCAATTACGGGGAGTCTCATTATAACGGTCATAACTTTCACATTCGAACTCCGAATTGAGTGAAACCAGTTGTGTTGCGAAAATAACCCAAAGAGATTAGATTTCATATATGGTAGCTCACACAGTTCATCCTGTACCAAAGGATATGGATTTGCAAAGTCCACTGCCCAACGACCTTATAACTCCATCAAAACAATCCTTTTTTGGATGCGGCCACTTAGATGCAGCCCATGGCTACCAACATTCAACCATGAAAAGTTCAACACTATCCAAGACCAACCATTACAAAGTTAAAAAATATTTGGGTCGTTACACAACTAAAACTTTAAGTGGAGCACTTCTTTAGGTCCTTCAACAATAAAAAAAATAACTAAATTTATGGACCAAACCACATGCAAGTTCTTCCAAGTGCTTAATACTCATTGTTATCCATTATTTCCTATATTATCAATATCTTGACAAATATACTACAAAAAATGTAGACTAACAATGAAAACTTAAATCTTTATTTTAACTTGTACCTCAATTCCTTTGTCTATTAGTATTAGCTCATAACTTGTGATCTTTAATTCATGTATCTTAACTTTTTATTGATCATCTCTTTATCAACCTTACCATATCCCTTATAAAAATTTCAATGTACTAATTATCATCCTCAAATTACAAAAAGAGCTTATCACCATATTCTAGATGCACATATATAGATTTCTTTTCAAATATTACCCAATAGTTTTCTAACCCAGATCAATGATACATAACACTATCACCATAACCAAAGAAAAAAATAAAATGACATGGCTTTAATTTCAATTCACCACTCTCTCGAAAGATACATTTTTACCTTTACCATCAGAGTGAATATCCCTATATCTCACTAATTTATTCATTTATGACTCTAGCTCCTCTCAATTCTATTGAAGCAGTATCTCAACACATTCTGTATCTTTTCTTATGATCATGTTACTCATTAAATAATAGAAAATGTAACTTTTGATATCTGCAAATTGAGCTTACCATATTGAATTTACTCAATCAAAAATCCTTATCATATGATTGCATCTTGATCATAATTCCATCACAAACTCTTATTATCATTATGCTCTATAGTTGTTGTCATCATCTCAAGGATAACTTCATCATTGATATAACACCTAAACCTATTATATCGGTCACATCTAAAAGCTAACTCAATTTTTAATACACTTTCTTACTAAAATTATCAATTGGCTGTGCACAAGTATATTTGATGGGACATTCCTTACTCATAAGCTCATCATTTTGATATTATCCACTTAACATTTTGATATTGAAAAATTCTCTTAGATCTTATTATGTATCAATAGTCTTTCATTCAGAATCCCCCGAATACACCTTACAACGTAAATACGTTAATTGTACCAAAGATCCACCACTAAAATCTTTCTTATATATAATGCTTTACCCAAGCATCCAGAGTAACAAACTAGTTAATTTCCCAAATACGAATGCAATATTAAATCTTATTAAATGAGTTTTATGATACACTAATAACTTCTTAAGTAGTTAGAATTTGCAATATACAACTGACATATCCATTTTCATATACCACTAGCACTATATCGTGAAAGTCCATTAGATCCTCCACTAGAACTCATCGTACCTATCAAAAAAGTAGTACCAAACTAGCCTGCATACTTCTACACATCAAATAGCCACAGTCCATAACTCTAAAAAAGTAAGTATCGACGACCCGGATAGGGGCCTAGATGTGACATGGCGAAGGAGAACCCGAAAGTCCTCGATCAAGCCATCATAGCATCATCACACACATCATCGGTTTAGAAGCGCAGAAGCTAAACACATAACAAATAAGCTCTAAGGGAATTAGGGATTTGGACTAAAGCTATGGGGATGTTGCCAGGAATGGGATAAACATGGATTCACATACCACATAACAGTTATATCTAAGGGGGCGGGTAAGTAGGACTTAAGCTATGGGGGCATAACGGGGTTATAGAACTTTCCACATAAACACATAATCAACACACAACCCTAACACCAAGTCATAAGCATAATCAATAACATTTTTCCATAATCAAGGCTCACAGGCATAACATTCCATAAGCATAATATCCAACAAAATTACAAAGCTAACGTACAAGAGTTTAATTTGTCCAACAAGCCTCTACATAGATAAAGCGGGGCCTCGACATAGTTTGAGGCTCACCCTCAATACATAAGTAAGAAAAGTAAAAGCAACACTAGCTAGATAGAAAGTGGCTATTTCCCTTGAACAAAAGGGCTCACCACAAGCAAAAGTCTTCAAGATGATCACACGTCGTCCGGTGGAATATAGAAGTCATCTCCGGTCCCTACATGGTTAGAACATGTAGACAAAGAGTATGGGTTAGCACATAATATGTACTAAGTATGCGGGCATGCTATGCATATTCCAATATAGTATTACCCAACAACATGACAAGGGGACAAGTGATACGAAAGGAATGCTCGTAGCCAAGAGATGTATATAACAATATGCTATGCCAAGATGCATGAGATGCAATCCTATGATCATAATATAGTGGGGATGTAACCTCAACCGATAACGGAGGAGACCCGAACGAGCTACTACCTGGATCTGGACTACTTGCCAAGTATATCCCTAGTCAACCCTTTAACAAGGGGAAACAAACAAGTCATCCCATTTAGGGAGAAATCCCATGTTGGCACATGGTTTGTCAAAAAGGAGTATGGACCCTCGGTACTAAGCCTCATCCCACGGGAATACATATATATACATGCAACTTTAAATTGGAAGACTTACATTCTTTTCAAAACATGCATCATTAGTCAAAAACTAATGATTTAAATCATATTCATGCTTAGGAAAATTCCACAAGAGTTCCCAAAATCATTTTCGAAACCATTCCATATCGATGCCATAAGAGTAGTCCATCTACATAGCTTATCATATCAAGCATTTAAAATATATCAAAGTGGTGCAAGCTCCTAAAATGCTCAAAGAGCCACAATAGAGAGACTATGTGATCACAAGTCTTAACATATCATATCATAACAAGCGTTTCATCAAGAGTTTCATCATAGCAATCCTCAATGCATATACCATGAATGAGGAACAACTGCATGGGTAATGGAATTCAAACTTTAAATTACAATTCAAGAGGTATTTAATCATAAATCATGACAAATTCCATATTTAAAGCATAATGCAAATTACCCATGCATAATTAAATTATAAAGGGACATGCACCTTGATCCTTCAAGAGTTTCCATGAGCATTCATAAAATTCAAACTTAAATCATGATTAAATCACCTAATTTCTATAGCCCATAATCTCAATCAATTATATACTTCAAAATTTAAAGAACCCATAACTTAAAAAAACTTAAAATCATAAATTAAAGAGTAGGGTTCTTGGGTCTCCATGGATGAAAGGGAATCCAAGAATCAAACTCACATACCTTAAATATAAGCAAGAGAATTGAAGAATTAAACAGGCAAGGTGATCTTCCCCAACTTTCTTCAAGCTTTCAACAATGGAGGTCAAGAGAATTTAGGAAATTTCAAAGTGTAATGGAGAGCCTTGGAATGGATGAAAAGGGTTTAGAATTAGGTTAAAGGGGCTTCAGGGGACCTTATAAAGCCTAAAAGGGGCATAGGAATTAATTAAATTACGAATTAACCATTAATGAAACAGACAATTAACTAAAACACAGTGCCACACAGTTGGCTTCAGGGGACCGTCCAGTGGTACACGGTCACGTCACGGAGGGGACTCACGGACTGTGTACAGGTCCGTGGAGACACACTTGGCCCAGAGTCCAGCCACACAACCTTGCCGACACACTGCCACCTCTCACGGGACCCCTTCACGGTCCATTTGGAGTCTCACGGACCATGGGGTGGTCCGTGGGACTTAACTTGGTCGATGGTCAGGTTCCTGGAAACCAGGAGCCCACTGGAACTCCCCCACAAACCCCCATATAGACCGTGGACCTTCACACGGTCCATGATCTTATCCTTGGATCATTTCAAGAACTCATTTCCAGAATCCTTGCAATTACGGATAGTCTATCTATTTTTGCCATAACTTTCTCATACAAACTCCGAATTAAGTGAAACCAGTTACGTTGTGAAGATAACTCAAAGAGCTTCAATTGGATATGTAGTATCCCACACAGTTCATCCCGTACCAAAAGTTATGATTCCTCAAATTACACTACCCAAACGGCCTCTCTAGGCCACCAATAGTTTCGTGTTGAATCTGGCCACTAACCATGTCCAGTCCACCACCATACAAGGTCAACCATTAAGAAGTTTAAAAATTTTCAGATCGTTACATCATCTCCCCCTTGGGAACATTCTTCCTCGAATGAGCTAAGACTATGGCTTGAGGACACCAAACACAAAACAAGAGACATTATAACCATAACTCAAAAGGTCATGCATCATATCAAAAGTCTTTCAAAACCCATGTCAAAACATCATTTAAATCATTTTTGAGGTCATGAATGCATGCAATGCCATGAAACTCAAGAAAAAAAGAATTAGGACAAATAAAGAATAGAACTTATACCTTAGGCTTAAGTAGGTTGGAAGAGGTAAGGATATCACTCCATCATGTCCAACTTCGCTTCCCACGTTGCACTCTCCATATCTTGATTCCTCCAAAGTACCTTGACTGATGCTATCTCCTTATTACGAAGCCGCTTCACTTGTCTATATAAAATCTCAACCGGTATTTCTTCATAGGTCAAGTTCTCCTCAGTCGTCACACCCTCCAAGGGCGAAATTGCCTTAGGATCACCAACCAACTTCTTCAACATAGATACATGGGAAACCAGATGAATAGAGCTCATGTCCAAAGGCAAGTCCAACCTATATGCTACATTGCCAACCCGTTCCACAATCTCATAAGGTCCGACGTACCTTGGGCTCGACTTGCCCTTTTTGCCAAAACGCATTATGCCCTTCATGGGGGACACCTTCACATATACTCCATCACCCATATGAAATTCAAGGTCCCTCTTCCTCACATCCGAATATGACTTTTGGCGACTTTGGGCCTTCTTCAACCTTTCCCTAATTAGATTCACCTTTTCAATAGCCTCAACAACCAAATCCGGGCCTAACAAGGACGCCTCACCTATTTCGAACCAACTAACCAGAGACCTACATCTCCTACCATACAAAGCCTCAAAAGGAGCCATACCGATGCTACCATGGAAGCTATTATTGTAAGAAAACTTTATGAGAGGTAGATGATCATCCTAATTTCCCTTAAACTCCAATACACAAGCCCTTAACATATCCTCCAAGGTTTGAATTTGTCCTCTCGGCTTGCCCATCGGTTTGAGGATGGAATGTGGTGCTCAACTTGACCTTATTACCAAGTCCCTTTTGAAAGGACCTCCAAAATGTGAAGTAAATTGGGTACCACAAACCGATATGATAGACCTTGGCACACCATATAATTTCTATACATACACCTTAGCATATTCCTCGGCACTATAAGTTGTCTTGACCGAGGTTATGGGACTTTCCACATAAGCACATAATCAACACTCAACCCCAACACCAAGTCATAAGCATAATCAATAACATTTTTACTTAATCAAGGCTCATAGGCATAACATTCCATAAGCATAATATCCAAAAAAATTACAAAGCTAACGTATAAGAGTTTAATTTGTCTAACAAGCCTCTACATAGATAAAGCGGGGCCTCGACATAGTTTGAGGCTCACCCTCAATACATAAGTAAGGAAAAGTAAAAGCAACACTAGCTAGATAGAAGGTGGCACATAATATGTACTAAGTATGCGGGCATGCAATGCATATGCCAATATAGTATGACCCAACAACATGACAAGGGGACAAGTGATACAAAAGGAATACACGTAGCCAAGAGATGTATATAACAATATGCTATGCCATGATGCATGAGATGCAATCCTATAATCATAATATAGCGGGGATGTAACCTCAACCGACAATGGAGGAGACCCCGAGCGAGCTACTATCTGGATCCGCACTACTTGCCAAGTAGATCCCTAGTCAACCCTTCAACAAGGGGAAACAAACAAGTCATCCAATCTAGGGAGAAATCCCATGTTGGCACATGGTTTGACAGAAAGGGGAATGGACCTTTGGAGATAGTCCACCACAACTCCAATCCCTCGGTACTAAGCCTCATCCCACGGGAATACATATATATGCATGCAACTTGAAATCAGAAGACTTACATTTTTTTCTAAACATGGAACATTAGGCAAAACCAAAACCATTGATTTAAATCATATTCATGCTTAGGCCAAAGGCCACCAGAGTTCCCAAAATCATTCTCAAAACCGTTCCCTATCAATGCCATAAGAGTAGTCCATCTACATAGCTTATCATATCAAGCCTTCAAAACAATTCAAAGTGTTGCAAGGACCCAAAATGCTCAAAGAGCCATAACGAAGAGACTATGTGATCACAATCCTTAACACATCATATCATAACAAGAGTTTCATCATAACATTCCTCACTGCATATGCCATGAATGAGGAACAACTGCATGGGTAATGGAGTTCAAACTTTAAATTAAAATTCAAGAGGTATTTAATCATAAATCATGATAAATTCCATATTTAAAGCATAATGCAAATTACCTATGCATAATTAAATCTTAAAGGGACAAGAAAATTGATCCTTCAAGAGTTTCCATGAACATTCATAAAATTCAAACTTAAATCATGATTAAATCACCTAATTTCTACAGCCCATAATCCCAATCAATTAAATACTTCAAAATTTAAAGAACCCATATCTTAAAGAAATTTAAAATCATAAATTAAAGAGTAGGGTTCTTGGGTCTCCATGGATGAAAGGAAATCCGTGAATCAAACCCACATACCTTGAATTTAAGCAAGAGAATTGAAGAATTAAACAAGTAAGGTGATCTTCCCCAACTTTCTTCAAGCTTTCAACAATGGAGGTCAAGAGAATTTAGGAAATTTCAAAGTGTAATGGAGAGCCTTGGAATGGATGAAAAAGGTTTAGGGTTAGGTTAAGGGGGTTTATGGGACCTTAGAAATCCTAAAAGGGGCATAGAAATTAATTAAATTACAAATTAACAATTAATGAAATGGATAATTAACTAAAACACAGTGCCATACAGTTGGCTTCAGGGGACCGTCCAGTGGTACACGGTCTGTGTACTGGACCGTCTGTCTTGTCTTGGTTTCGATTTCGGCTCAAACTCTCGGGGGACTTTCTGGACATGTCACGGAGGGGACTCATGGACCTGTGGCTCCACATGGACCTTGTACTAGTCTGTGGAGCAACACTTGGCCCGGCGTCCAGCCCCACAACCTTGCCCACACACTGCCACCTCTCACAAGATCCATTCACGGTCCGTTTGGAGTCTCACGAACCGTGGGGTGGTCCGTGGGACTTAACTTGGTCTATGGTCAGGGTCCTGGCCACCAGAAGCCCACTGTAACCCCCCACGAACAGTGGACCTTCACAAGGTCCGTGGTCCTGGCCTTGGATCATTTTCATAACTCGTTTCCAGCGTCCTTCCAATTACGGACAGTCTCATTGTTTTGGCCATAACTTTCTCATACGAACTCCGAATTGAGTGAAACCAGTTGCGTTGCGAAGATAACTCAATGAGATTTAATAGGATATGTAGTATCCTACACAGTTCATCCAGTGTCAAAAGTTATGATTCCTCAAAGTACACTACCCAAACGACCTCTCTAGGCCACCAATTGGTCTGTTTTGAATTCGGCCACTTAAACTCAACCCATGGCTACCAAAATTCAACCATGACCAGTCCACCATCATAAAAGATCAACAATTAAGAAGTTCAAAAAATTTCAGGTCGTTACAGTAAGCATTAGTATCGTTGTGATAGTTGTATCATTACCCTCTCTAGTATTCACTCAATCTATGAAATCATTATACGGATTCTGAAATCCATTGGCACAAAATAATTCTTATCATTATCTAAGAAATTCATACATCTTATGACACTTTAGTAATAGTAGTTTGTAGATTTACAAAATTCATTATCTAGCTATCTCTTTAACATTCCACCTTTAATTGTCGAACCACCTAAAATATCGTATATACTACATCAATACTGTTTTCGTTGTTGGATAACTAACCCCAAAAAGGATAATACATTTATAAAATCCCTGAAATCACAATTTGACCTAATCACTAAAATATCCTCAAAGGGCATCATCAAGTTATCAACTTACTCAATCTTTTCTAATTGTCGATCATTTTAAATTTTTTTAAGTATATCACTTACACTTTAGTATCAGATCTAACATTCAAGTCATATGCAACCCACTAACTACTCACATAAAAAGCCAAGTAGGAATCATCTTTATAAGTGAGAGCAAATGAAATAAAGCGATAAAAATCAAATCAAATCAGGGACGTACAATGGAGAAAGAATAAACAAAAGAAAGTTTTCTAACAGTCTTCGTAGCCTCTCAAAGATAAGTATAGATGTCTCCATACCAATCCTTGAGACTCTACTAGACTCGGCTTGTACATAAGTGAGACCTGTGAACCTGAGGATATGATACCTTTTGTCATGATCCAAAAATGAGCGTGATGGCACTCGTCTTATCCCACCAAGAAAAGTCAACCTAAAACCCAATTATAACAATAAAATATGGAAGGATAACACAAAGTGAAAATTTTAACTGCGGATAATAAGTCAACTTAATTAAAATCCCCCAAAACCTAGTTATCACGTGCACAAACCTCTGATGTGTTGCAATAGATTTGAAAAAAAAATATAAGTCTCAAATAATGTTGTCTCTAAAGTAGAAAAAGTTTATAACTAGGTGGATGAGGTTCGCTGAGATGACAAATAGCTACCTCACTAATCTCCACCAAAAGCCTAGGATAAAAAGAGAAGAGAGAGTATCAAAAAGATACGAGTGCATAACCTATAAAATAATAGAAGGAAGGGGTGACTACCAACGACACAGTACCCAACAAGTTAACAAACAAAACAAAGCAAGTCCAATAGAATACACAAACTCCTTCCATCCCAACCGACCTCCACAACTATAACTGTCACGACCTGAAAGTGGGGCCTAGACGTGACATGGAAAAGGAGAACCTGAAAGTCCTCGATCAAGTCATCATAGCATCATTACTTACATCATCAGTTCCGTAGCGCAGAAAAGTAAACACATAACATATAATTCTAGCGGAAACGGGGCTTTGTTCTCAAGCTATGGGGATGTTGCCGGTAATGGGATGAACATGTATCACATAACACATAACAAGTATTTCTAAGGGGCTGGTAAGTAGGACTCAAGCTATGGGGGCATATCGGCTTAGGGGACTTTCCACATAAGCACATTCCTAACATTCACTATCCCATAAATATAATCATAAGCATAATTGAAATATCATTTCCATAAATAAATCCCAATAATCATAATATTTCATTAAAACATAATATAATGTGCAAGAGTTTAGTGTGTCCAACATAGCCTCTACATAAGATAGAGCGGGGCCTCGACATAGTTTGGAGCTCACCCTCAATACATAAAATAAGGAAATACACAAATATAGGGAAGATAGAAAGTAGCTATTGCCCTTGAATAAAAGGGCTCACCACAAGCAAATAGATTTGAGGATGTCACTTGTCGTCTAACGGAAGATAGAAATCATCACCAGTCCCTACATGGTTAGAACATGTAGATAAAAAGTATGGGTTTAGCACAAAATATGTACTAAGTATGTGGGCATGCAATGCACATGACAATATAGTATGACCAAACAAGATGACAAGGGGACAAGTGATACGAAAGAAATGCACATAGCTAGAAGAGGAATACATTATAACAATATGTCATGCCATGATGCATGAAATGCAACCTAAGATCATATCATAGCAGGAATGTGACCTCAACCGACACTAGAGGAGACCCGAGCGAGCTACTACTTAGATCCGGACTACTTGCCAGTTAGATCCCTAATCACCCTTCAACAAGGGGAAACAAACAAGTCATCCCGTCTAGGGAGAAATCCCATGTTGGCACATGGTTTGATGAAAAGGAGTGGGACCCTTGGGGATACCCCACTTACTACTCCAATCCCTCGGTACTAAGTCTCATCCCATGGAAATACATATATATACATGCAAGTAGAGGTGGCAAATGGGTGGATTGGATCGAATTTGGATGGATTAAGCCAAAATGGATTGGATCACAATCCATCCATATAAAATATGGCTAAATATGGATTTGGTTAAATTTGTTTTCGATAAAAATGGTTCCAACCCACTTTAATCTCTTAAAAGCAAAAAAAAAAATCAAATCAAAGTTTGATTGTTAATGTGCAACTCCTATCACCCCAAACCTCCACCCCTAACCCTCATCTAAATATTTTCTTCTCCAATACCAAAACTTAAATTTATTTTTAAAAAAATTCACCCCACCTCCCCACTTCCATCCTATCCCCCCCTCCTGGCCCATATTTCCACCCTACCCCCATATGGGTGTGCAAAAATCAAACCGGTCGATAAATCAAATCAAAAAATTATTATTGGTTTATTGTTATCGGGTTATTGAGTTAATGGATTTTTAATGGTTTATACAAAAAAATTTATTAATGGTTTTTTAAAAAACAATTATCAGATTATCGATTTGATTTCAATTTTTAGTATTGGGTTATTGGGTAAATCGATAATTCATTAACACTATAATAATTTACTACTTTATTCTTTCGTAAATATTTAATATTAATAATTCAACATCACTTGATATTAAATCATTACTCGTAAGTCATGTATTTTCTTGGTTTCCAATGTATAACTCTTTTGTTGGAAAGTAAATTAGAATATGATATCAAATATTGCATATAATTAAGTTTAGGTGTTCAATTGATTTGTATGTTTTATTGTATCTCATCGTATAACATCAAATATTTAGAGAAGTCATATATTTATTTTATGAGTATTTTCTTATTAGGTAAACCAAAAATTGAATCGTTAAGGATCAAAAACTGATAAATCAAAAATCGATAAATAATATCTTATTGGTTTAACATATTTAAAAATTGAAAATTGATAAATCGAATTCATAGTACATAAAATTGAATTGAATCAATCGATGCACACCCATAACCCCCAATACACACACAAAAAAAAAGTGCAATTAAATTTTTTTTATTAAGAGTGGGGGATCTATGGGTCTATATGGGTACCCATATTTTATCCATTTTGACCATATTTGTATGAGCTCTTAAAATAGATCAACTCATATTTACCCATTTTGAAAATATGAGTGTTCCATTAAAATAAATATGGGTTAAATGGACTCATTTTACCTTATATGGTTTGAAATTGTCATCCCTATAAACAAGCCTTTCAAAATGGAGAGTTGACATTCTTTCAAAACCATGCATCATTATACAAAACCAAATCATGACCAAATCCATATCCATACTTAGGCTAACAAGCCAACAAGAATTTCCATAACCATTCTATATCAATGCAATAAGAGTAGCTCATCTACATAGCTTATCATATCAAGCCTTAAAAAACATATCAAGTGGTGCAAGCACCCAAAATGCTCAAAGAGTCATGAAAAGAGACTATGTCATCACAAGCCTTAACATATAATATCATAACAAGAGGGACATGCCCTTAACAAGAGTTTCATCATAACCATTCTTCAATGTATATGCCATGAATGAGGAAATCAAGTGCATGGGTAATGGAGATTCAAACTTTAAACCATAATTCCATAGATAATTCAACATAAATCATGAGAAGTTCCATATTTAAAACACTTTGCAATTTACCCATGCATAATCAAATCATTTGGGGGACATGTATTTCAATGCACTTCATAAAATTCAAGCTTAAATCATCATTAAATTACCTAATTTCTCTAGCCCACACTCCAATTCAAAGAAATACTTACAAATTTAAAGAACCCATAACCAAAGAAAACTTAAAATTCATAATTTAAAGAGAAGGGTTCTTGGGTCTTCATGGATAAAGGTAATCCATTAATCAAACCCACATACCTAGAGATTAGCCAAGAGAATTGAATGGATTTGCAAGAAAGATGTTTTTTCCCAATTTCTTCAAGCTTTCATCAATAGAGGTCAAGAGGATTTAGAGAATTTTGGTGAGGATTGAAGAGTGTTAGGATGGATGAAAGGGGATTAGGGTTTGATTTAGGGGAGTTAGGAGACATTAGAAAGCCTAAAAGGGGCATAGGATATAATTAAATTACGAATTAACCATTAATGAAAAGGATGGGATCACTGAAATAGTGCCTCACGGAACCTCCCACAGGGGTCGTGTACTGGCTCACGGACTGTGGGCCTGTCCGTGAGACTATACTTGATCCAAGAACCAGCTCTGAGCTAAGGCAGCCCACTAGGCCAACCCACGGGACCCTTCACGGGCCATGAAGGGTCACACGGACCACACTTGGTCCATGGCTTTGTCCCAACCCCAAGGGACACACTGGACCAACTCACAAGACCCACCACGGACCATGAACCACCAAATGGTCCGTGGTCCCACCCTTGAACCCCAATCTGGACCACTTTTCCAGCATACCTCTAAGTACGGACAGTCTCACTGCAAAGGCCATATCTTTCACATCCGAACTTCAAATTAAGTGAAATTAATTGAGTTGTGAAGATAAATCAAAGAGCTTCGATGTGATATATAATATCCTACACAGTTCATCTCGTACAAAAATATATGGCCTCTCAAAGTCAGTGCTGCCTAAACAGCCTTACAACTTTCCACCAAAACGATTCCCTTGAATCTGGCCACTTAAATACAACCCATGGCTACCAAAATTCGACAATGATAAGTTCAACACTAACCTTGAACAAAAATTACGAATTTCAAAATTTTTTGAATCGGTACATCATCTCCCCTTTGGGATCATTCATCCTCAATGAGCTAAAACTACGGCTCTAGGACAACAATCAAACAAGAGACATTTTAACCACAACTCATAAGGGACCATGCATTATTTTAAAAGTCATTATCATGTCAAAACATTATTTAAATTGTTTTCATGCTCATGTATGTATGCAATGTCATGAAACTCAAGAAACAAGGAATTAGGACAATACAAGGGATAGATGGCTTCAACAATCAAATTCGGGCCTAACAAGGCCGCCTCACCTATTTCAAACCAACCAACCAGAGATCTACATCTCCTACCATACAAAGCTTCAAATGGAGCCATACCAATGCTAGCATGGAAACTATTATTGTAGGCAAACTCAATGAGCGGTAGATGATCATCCCAATTTCCTTTGAATTCCAACACACAAGCCCTCAACATGTCCTCTAAGGTTTGAATTGTCCTTTTGTCTTGCCCATCGGTTTGAGAATAAAATGCGGTGCTCAACTTAGTACCAAGTCCTTTTTGAAATGACCTCCAAAAATGAGAAGTGAATTGAGTACCACAATCCAATATAATAGACCTCAGTATACCATGAAATCTCACTAACTCCCAAATATACACCTTGGCATACTCCTCGACACTATAGGTTGTCTTAACTGGTAAGAAGTGAGCCGACTTAGTCATCCTATCAACCACAACCCATATGGAGTCGAATTATCTCAGAGTACGGGGTAACGCAACCACAAAGTCCATGTTCACATCTTCCCACTTCCAAGTAGGAATTTGAATATCTTGGGTCAAACTACCGGGCCTTTGATGTTTCACTTTTACTTGTTGGCAATTAGGACATTCCGACACGAACTTGGCTATATCCTTCTTCATACCATGCCACCAATACAACTCTCTCAAATCTCGGTGCATTTTGGTAGA
>JBCEWC010007287.1:0-21643 GCA_038996855.1 Solanum aculeatissimum | reverse complement strand
TTGGGGAATGTTTTAGGGGTTTAGGAGACCTTAGGGGACCAAAAAGGGGCTTAAGGAAATATTAAATCACGAAAATATCATTAATAAAATGCAACTTTCCGGAACTAAGCAGTGTCAAATGGAGCTACAGTGCCCGTTCAACAGTGAACGGTAGATTCAACTGACCGTCCAACCTCCCTTAGCCATTTCTTCAGCGCGAACTTTCGAAGGACTTTCTATTACACTTGACGAGCAACCAAACGGACCATCCAAGGTGAGACATCTCATGCAAGGCACCGTCTGACCTCCCTTAACCTCAAAACCATGGCTAAGCCCCTGTCCTAGCCACTGTCCACCTTCACGGGACAGTGGACGAACTGTTTAGTGTCAAACGCACCGTCCAAGGGTTCGTTGACTTACACTTTGCTTAGGGGTGGTTCTAGGCCACCCCAAGCTCACTGTGACATCTCACGAGGCACTAGATGGACCGTGCAAAGTTTTACGATTCGTGTCAATGTCCTTGGACACTTTTCTGAGCCTATCTCCAATGGCTTCGGAATTTTAGATAGTCTCACTGTTTGGGCCATATCTCCCTCACCCGAACTTCAAATTGAGTGAAACTACTTGTGTTACAAAGCTAACTCAAAGAGATTCAATTTTATATTGGTATCTCACATGGTTCATCCCACATCAAAAGTTATGACTGTTTGAAGTATGTTGCCGAAAATGTCCCACTAGGCCACTTACTAGCCCAATTTGCATTCGGCCACTTAAAATCAACCTGTGGCCACCAAAACTCAACCATGGCTTGTAGTACATCATAGAATTCCAACCATAAGTAGATTTCAAAAAATTTCAAGTTGTTACAGTAACTGATAAAACCATATGAGCTATAACATAAAATATTGCTATTATACTCTACATCGGCCAAAGAGTGAGCCTACTTGCCAAGATAAACTTTGAAAATAGAAATACTAGATGGATCTACTAGTCGAAAGGCCTAAAAAAGCAAAATCAGAAGGCATAGAAAGGCATGATAAAAATATCCTATAGTGGCACATAGTTATGAGATTAGAAGATTTATATAAGACTCCTTGGATGGAGCCTCACTACTAACTCATTCGGTGCTAATTCAAGATCCCATAGAAACGGACAATGCATAATCAAAATAATCTAAACTCAACTTAATTAAGAAGGTCTTAGCTTGTCAAAACATATTTAACTTGTACTTAAGAATAGATCCATAGCAAAAATTTAGAATAATTCAGAGTGGGTCTTGAATAACCTAATATCGATTAAAACTTATAGTTCTTGTTGAAAATCATATGCTCAAGTCCATGCCATAAAGGTGAATATCCAGAATTCATAAATCAACTTAATTCAGATTTGGGTATTTGTCAAATAACCTTAAAATCATGTTATTGAATCATAAGAAAGCTTAAAATAATCAATTAAGCACTATAGATTAAAAATCATACTAATCCATAAGAGAATTCCAAGTTTGAAAGTGTAGACTAGATTAAATCACGAAAATTCATAATGCTTAAATCAAATCATGTAAAACCTCGATAAATATTCATAAATAACCATAAGAATGCATGAATAACCATAATCTAAACAAATATAAACTAATATAAAATTACCCATAAATCAAACATTGAAAATTCATAATTCAAAATTTAGGCTTTTAAAGAGGACTTCTGTAACGACTTAAAAATTTTTGAACTTCATACTAGTGGGTCAAGGTCTATTTTGAACTTGTTATGGTTGTGTAGTAGTGATCATGGATTCTATTTGAGTGGTCGTATTCAAAGGAACCGAGTTAGTTGAGTTTGTATGGAACTTTGTGGGAGGACTAAATTTGAATAGCTACAGCTTTTGGTACGAGATGAACTGTGTGGACTATGACCTATCAAAACGAAGAGCTTTGAGTTATCTTTGCAATGCAATTAGTTTCAGTCAAATTGGAGTTTGTATGTGGAAGTTATGGCCATTTCGGTGGGACTATCTGTGGTAGAAAGTGATCTAGAAAGGGAGGGCCAAAGTTGGCTAAGGCAGGGCTATAAAGGAGGGGCCACGAGCCGTATGGAGGGTCACAACTCGTGAAGGGTCTCCATGGGATGATCCAGAAAGTGGGCTAGGTGAGGGACCAAGGTTGGAACCAAGTAGGCTCCACAGACCACCTCACGGTCCGTGAAGGCCTTCGTGGAGTAGTCCAGAGACTGCCCAGGCCCCAGGTCCTGGACTCCAAACTAAGTGAGGCTCCACGGACCAGTGTATGGTCTGTGTGCAGCTTCACGAACAGTGAGTCCTGTCGTGGAGTGATCTAGAAAGTCTTCCAAGATTTCAAGCCAAGGCATGAACCAAGTCAAGCCACATGGTAAGGCTCACGGTCCGTGAGCCACTACACGGACCGTGTGGATGCTTCTGTCAGCGACTGCTCCAGTTATGTTCTCCATCTCATTAATGGTTAAATGGTAATTTTAATTATTCCTAGGGTCGTTTTAGCCTTTTTAAACTCTCCTAAAATCCCTAAATTCAATCCTAATTCATTCAAGCTCTCAATTCATCTCCCAAATTCTCTCAATTTTCTCTCATGCACCATTGAAGACCAAGCTTGAAATTAGGGGAAACTCAAGTCTTCATCAGAATATTCTCAACCTTCTTGTTAAATTCAAGGTATGTGGGTTTGATTCATGGTTTTCTTTCAACCATGAAGACCAAAAATCCTTTTCTCAATTTTTGATGAATTATGATTTTTTTTAAATGGGTCTTTTGCAGTAAGGATGATTTAGTGCAATTGAAGTGTGGGTTATTCTTATTTAATGATTTAAAGATTAATTAAGTCCTTGATTGATGAATTACTTTGATTCAAGATGGTACAAGTATGCATGTCCCCTTACTCTTTAATCTATGCATGGGTAATATTAAATAAAGGTTTAATTATTGATTTAACTTTGAATTTCTTATGGATTCTTCTTAATTGGGATTGAAATTATGAATTCTAGTTACCCACGTTATTCTCATTATCAATCATGGCATTTTCATGCATGAACATGGATTTCAAGAATGATATGATGTGGGCTAAGTCCCAAATACGTTTTTGACTATGATTTTGATCAAGTATGGGTTATGACAAGAATGTGATGACATAATGTCTATGGTATGGCTCTTTGAGCAACTATGGGTGTTTACACCAATATGATTTGACAAGTATGGAGCTACTCCTATGCATGAAGTTTGACATGAAATGTATTTGGCTTTTTAGCCCAATGAAGTATGATTATGAAAGATGTTTGAGTTTTTAGTTATGTATGCATGAAAGTAAAGCAAGTGATCTTTCCTTTAAGCCTAATTATGCATGATTATAATGTCAAATATTTTTGTTCCATTTTAAAGGCATGTATATGTATACGTATTCTTGTAGGATAACGACTTAACACCTAGTTGGATTGGAGTAGTAAGTGGGCTATCCCCAAGGGTCCCACTCTTTTCCCTCAACTATGTGTCAACATAGGTTAAGCAACCAAAATGGGTGGCCCGTAAGATATGCTATGATAAGATATGATATGTTATGTAAATCCTTTTGAAATGACTGGGTCGTAAGGAAGGTGGTCATCACATCGAAATGTCGGGGCATAAGGTGTAGTGTAGGTTACCTTTGGCAAGTAATCTTCTCTCATCCAATGGGAGACCTCATCGGGCAAGTTCATATTGTAGCTCACATGAGTTTGGATGTTAGTCATGGTCACAACCCCTATACTATAAGCATTATGGCATTTCATGTATCATGGATTTCATGGCATATTGGTATACTATTCTTTCCTATATTCTCCTTCTATGTATGTGCCCTTGTCATCTAGTTTGGTGGTAGGCTCATGTTCATATGCATTGCATGTCCGCATACGTAGTGCATTAATATGTGCTAACCCATACTCTTTGTCTATATGCTCTAACCATGTAGGGATCAGAGGTGACTTTCATCCCTCGCTAGACGGCTAATCGAGATTCTTGAAGATACTACTTGTGGTGAGCCCTATACTCCAAGGACAACACCCTTTTTCATCTACCTTTGCCTTTTTACTTTATGTTCTTTTACTTCATGACTTGAGGGTGAGCCCAGAATATGTCGAGTCCCCATCTTATCTTATGTAGCGGCATTGTTGGATATATTAAACTCTATTGTATGATATGCTATGTGATACTCGTAATCATATGTCTATCTATGTTAGTGATGGTATCTTATGTTATGCTTCGATTTCTGCTTATGCTATTATAATATGATTGGATTGGAAATGTGTTTATGTGGAAAGTCCCTAACCCTTCTTGCCCTTATATCTTGAGTCATACTTACCCACCTCTTAGAACGTAATTGCTATGTGCTATGTGACTCATGCTTATTCTATTCCCAGTAACACCCCCATAGCTTGAGTCCAAAGCACCAAAATCACCTAGACTTATGTGCTAATTATTTAATATACGTGCTTTCAAACCGATAATATGTGTGATGATGCTATGATGGCTTGATCGAGAAATTTTGGGTTCTCCTTCATCATGTCACATTTAGGCCCTACCTTCAGGTCGTGATAAAGATGGTATCAGAGCCCTAGGTTTGTAAATGATCCTCGAAGTCCAGCATGCCACATCACTTAGAGTCTTGTTCATTGGTATGATGCGCGTCATACCTATGAGTGAGAGGCTATGATGACATTCTAGGAATTTTCTCACTTTATTGTCCCCTTGCGTCGTGTTGTGTACTATTTATGAGACTTTCTTAATATTGGTATTTTTGTCGTTCTTTCATAAGATGCCTCTCAGAAGAGCTCCCCTCCCCAGACAGGTTCCGATCAATGAGGAACACGCCCCTCATGAACTAGTGGAGGAACAAGTGACCCATGATGAATTTCAGAATGTGGTGTCTATGTTGGCCCAAGTAGTGGCAAATCAGGCCTGACCAACTAATCCCACAAATGGTGGCACTCCAACCTCTAGGGTGAGGAACTATACCTGGATGAATCCTCCAAACTTTTTTGGTTCAAAGGTTGATGAGGATGCCCAAGAGTTCATTGATAAGCTCACAGAGGTGTTGACTGTTATGGGTGTCAGTTCTTAGGAGAGGGTTGAGTTAGTTGCGTATCCGTTGAAGGATGTGGCTCAAGTGTGGTACAATCAGTGGTTAGTGGAAAGTACTGAAGATGTTAAGGTTGGTTGGGAAGAGTTTAAGATGGTTTTTATGGACCGTTTCTTCCCTCTTAAGCTTCGGGAAGCACAGATGACTGAATTTATTAACCTCAAGCAAGGTAGCATGTCCATGAGAGACCATTCTCTGAAGTTCACTAAGCTCTCGAAGTATGTTCCCATGTTAGTAGATGATCCCCGTGCAAGAATGCACAAGTTCATTTCGGGTGTTTCTAACTTGGTGGTGAAAGAATGTCATACCGCTATTCTTATTAGGGACATGGATATTTCTCGGCTCATGACCTATGCTAAATAGATCGAGGGTGAGAAGCTCAAGGAGCGAAGGGTGAATGACTCTAAGAGAGACCGATATGATGATGGGTTCTCTAACTCTAAGGGTGGTGGCGGATTTGGTCGATTCCAACAAAACCAAGGTTCGAATGTTAGGTTTGCTAACCCAAGGGTGTCTCCTCCTAAGTTACAAGTTGGGGGTGGTCCACGAATGCCCTGTTATGACCGGTGTGGGAAGAACCATATGGTGATTTTAGGAGAGCTTTAGGTGATTACTTTGAGTGTGGAGGTTTGGACCACAAGATTTCTGACTGTCCAAGGGGTTCAAAGAAAGATCAAGCAGCCCCCAATGGTCAAGGGCAACCGAAGGCTCAGATTATGGGTGCTCCAAAGAACAACAGGTTCTTTGCTCTTCATGCCCGATAGGAGGTAGAGGAAGCTCTAGACATCGTGACTAGTGTGTTAAGAGTCTTTAATTTTGATGCTTATGCTTTACTTGATCCGGGTGCAAACTTATCTTTTATGGCTCATTTGTTGGCTGTTAAATTTGGTTTGAGCCCTAAAACTCTAAGGGAACCTTATTCGGTGTATACCCCCGTAGGTGAGTTTATTATTGCCCGAAAAGTGTATCGGGGTTGTCCTATTTCTTTGTTGCACAACGTTTTCCCCGGTGATCTTGTAGAGCTTGAGATGTATGACTTTGATATTATTCTTGGGATGGATTGGTTACATGCCTCATATGCCACAGGTGATTGTAGAACTAGGCAAGTTAAGTTCCAAATTCCTAATGAGCCCGTATTGGAATGGAAGGGTAGTGATTCTGTGGTTAGGGATCGGTTTATTTCCTATCTCAAAGCCCATAGAATGATATGCAAGGGGTGTATCTATCATATTGTAAGGGTTAGAGACATGGAGGGTGAGTCACCGATGCTTGAATCAGTACTGGTGGTTAATGAATTTCCCGATGTATTTCCCGAAGACTTGCCTGGCATTTCTCTGGATAGAGAAGTGGATTTTGGCATAGATCTTCTTTCAGATACTCAACCTATTTCCATTCCTCCTTATCGAAAGGAGTTGAAGGACTTGTTGGAGAAGGGTTACATTAGACCGAGTATTTCACCTTGCGGTGCTCCCGTGTTGTTTGTGAGGAAGAAGGATTGTTCTCTTTGAATGTGTATTGATTATCGATAATTAAATAAGGTGACCATCCAGAATAGGTACCCGTTTCCCAGAATTGATGACTTGTTTGATCAACTCCAAGGGGCTACTCATTTCTCTAAAATAGATCTACATTCGGGTTACCATCAGTTGAAGGTAAGGGAGTGTGATATTCCCATGACAGCCTTTCGGACTCGTTATGGGAATTTTGAATTTGTGGTGATGTCATTTGGGTTGACAAATGATTCGGCGGTGTTTATGGATCTCATGAATCGGGTATTTAAGCCTTTCCTTGATAGTTTTGTGGTGGTTTTCATCGATGATATCCTAATCTACTCCTGAAGTGAGTAGGAGCATAGGGATAACTTGCGGTTGGTGCTTCAAACCTTAAGGGAGAAGTAGTTCTTTGCCAAGTTTAGCAAATGTGAGTTTTGGTTGGGAGAAGTTGCATTCCTTGGTCACGTGGTGTCCCGTGATGGTATTAAGGTTGATCCTAAGAAAACCAAAGTGGTGAAAGATTGGCTTAGACTGTTGACTCCATCGGATATTCAAAGTTTTCTTGGATTGGCTCGTTATTATCGGAGGTTTGTTGAAGGATTTTCTTCCATTGCATCCCCGTTGACAAAATTAACTCAGAAGAAGGCTAAGTTTGTGTGGTCGAGTGAGTGTGAGAAGAGCTTTCAAACCTTGAAGGATCGGCTCACGTCGGCTTCTGTTTTGACCTTTCCTAATAGGTTAGATGGGTTTGTGGTGTATTGTGATGCTTCACAGATCAGGTTGGGGTGCGTACTTATGCATCATGGTAAGGTGATAGCTTATGCATTTCGGTAATTAAAGGTGCATGAGCAATATTATCTGACCCATGATCTTGAATTGGCGATAGTGGTGTTTTCTCTAAAGATTTGGAGACATTATCTATATGGGGTTCATGTGGATATTTTCACTGATCACAAGAGTTTGCAATATGTGTTCACCCAAAAGGATCTTAACTTAAGGCAAAGGAGATGGTTGGAACTTCTCAAGGATTATGATATGAGTGTCCTTTACCATCATGGCAAGGCGAATGTTATGGCGGATTCCCTTAGTAGGCTATCTATGGGAAGTGTGTTTCATGTGGATGAGGGGAAGAAAGAGATAGTGAAGGAGGTGCACCGGTTGGCTAGATTGGGTGTTAGGTTGGCCGACTCAGAGAATGGTGGTATTTTTGTTCAAGGCGGTTTTGAGTCTTCGGTGGTGATGGATGTTAAGGCAAAGAAAGACTTGGATCCTTCCTTGGTGGAGTTAAAGAAATTGGTTGCTGAAGGAAAAATTGAGGTTTTATCCCAAGGGGGAGATAGTGTGCTACGGTTCAAAAATCAATTGTGTGTTCTTGATGTTGATGGACTAAAGGAGATTATCATGAGTGAAGCTCATAATTCCCAATATTCTATTCCTCCGGGATCCACTAAGATACATCGATATTTGAGAGAGTTGTATTGGTGGCATGGCATGAAGAAAGACATAGCCAAGTTCGTGTTGGAATGTCCGAATTGCCAACAAGTCAAGGTGGAACACCAAAGGCCCGGCAGGTTGGCCCAAGATATTGAGATTCCTACTTGGAAGTGGGAAGATGTGAATATGGATTTTGTGGTTGGGTTACCCCATACTCGTAAACAATTTGACTCAATATGGGTTGTTATTGATCGAATGACTAAGTCGGCTCACTTCTTACCGGTCAACACTACTTATAGTGCTGAGGATTATGCTAAAATGTATATCCGGGAGTTGGTAAGGTTGCATGGTATACCAAGGTCAATTATATCGGATCGTGGTACTCAATTCACTTCTCATTTTTGGAGATCATTTCAAAAGGGACTTGGTACTAGGATCAAATTAAGCACCGTCTTCCATCCCCAAACCGATGGACAAGCCAAGAGGATAATTCAAACCTTGGAGGATATGTTAAGGGCTTGTGTGTTGGAGTTCAAGGGAAATTAGGATGATCATCTACCACTTATTGAATTTGCCTATAATAATAGTTTCCATGCTAGCATCGGTATGGCCCCGTTCAAAGCTTTGTATGGTAGAAGGTGTAGATCCCCAGTGGGTTGGTTTGAGATAGGTGAGGCGGCATTGTTAGGTTTGGACTTGGTGGTTGAGGCCATAGAAAAAGTGAGGTTGATTAGGGAGAGATTGAGGATCCTATTCGGATGTTAGGAAGAGGGATCTCGAATTCCATGTAGGTGATTGGGTTTATATGAAGGTATCTCCTATGAAAGGCGTCATGTATTTTGATAAAAAGGGCAAGTTGAATCCTCGGTATATCAGACTATATGAGGTTGTTGAGCGGGTTTGCAAGGTGTCTTATAGGTTTGATTTACCTTTGGAGATGAGCTCTATTCACCTGGTGTTCCATGTTTCGATGTTGAGGAAATTAATTGGTGACCCTACGGTAATTACACCTTTGGAGGGTGTGATGGTTGAGGAGAACTTGACTTATGAAGAGGTACTAGTCAAAATTTTGGATAGGCAAGTGAAGCAAATTCGCAACAAGGAGGTGACTTCGGTTAAGGTGCTTTGGAGGAGCCAACACGTTGAGAGTGCTATATGGGAAGTAGAATTGGACATGATGGAGTGATACCCCTATCTATTCCAATCTACTCAAGCCTAAGGTACTAGGTTCTATCCTTCTAATGGTCCTAATTCTTTAAATTCTTGAATTTTATGACATTGCATGCATACATGAGCACGAAAATGATTTAATAATGTTTTGATATGAGTTTTAAATGGTTTTGAAAATGATGCATGATCCCTTATAATTTATTTTGAAAATGTTTCTTTCTTGATTGATTTCCTTAAGTCATGGTCTAGCTCATTCGAGGATGAATATTTCCAAGGGGGAGATGATGTAACAACCCGAAAATTTTTGAACTTGGTACTAGTGGGTCAAGGTCTGTTTCGAACTTGTTATGGTTGTGTAGTGATGATCATGTATTCTATTTGAGTGGTCGTATTCAAAGGAATCGGGTTAGTTGAGTTTGTATGGAACTGTGTGGGAGGACTGACTTTGAATGGCTACTTCTTTTGGTACAAGATGAACTATGTGAATTATGACCTATCACAACGAATCTCTTTGAGTTATCTTCACAACACAATTGGTTTCACTCAAATCAGAGTTTGTATGTGAAAGTTTTGGCAATTTGGTGGGACTGTCTGTGGCCGAAAGTGTTTTGGAAAGGGAGGGCTAAAGTTGGCTAAGGCAAGGCCATACGGGAGGGGCCACGAGCCGTATGGAGGCTCACGACCCATGAGGGGTATCCGTGGGTTTATCCAGAAAGTGGGCTAGGTAAGAGACCAAGGCCGAAACCAAGTAAGGCTCCACGGACCACCTTACGGTCCGTGTGATGCCTCACGGTCCATGAAGGCCTTCGTGGAGTGGTCCGGAGACTTCCCAGGCCCAAGGGCCAGAACTCCGGACTAAGTGAGGCTCCATGGACTAGTGTACGGTCCATGTGCAGCTTCACAGACTGTGGGTCCTGTCGTGGAGTGATCCAGAAAGTCTTCCAAGATTTCAAGCCATGGCATGAACCAAGTCAAGCCGCACGGTAGGGCTCACGGTCCCTGAGCCACTACTCGAACCGTGTGGATGCTTCTGTCAGCGTCTATTTAATTAATGGTTAAATGGTAATATTAATTATTCCTAGGGTCGTTTCAGCCTTTCTAAACTCTCTTAAAACCCCTAAATTCATTCCTAATTCATTTTAATTCATTCAAGCTCTCAATTCATCTCCCAAATTCACTCAATTTTCTCTCATCCACCATTGAAGACCAAGCTTAAAATTGGGGAAAACTCAAGTCTTCATCAGAATCTTCTCAACCTTCTTGTTAAATTCAAGGTATGTGGGTTTGATTCATGGTTTCTCTTTCAACCATGAAGACCCAAAATCCTTTTCTCAATTTTTGATGAATTATGATTTTTCTTGAAATGGGCCTTTTGAATTAAGGATGATTTAGTGCAATTGAAGTGTGGGTTGTTCTTATTTAATGATTTCAAGATGGTACAAGTATGCATGTCCCCTTACTCTTTAATCTATGCATGGGTAATATTAATTGAGGTTTAATTGTTGATTTAACTTTGAATTTCTTATGGATATTTTTTAATTTGGATTTAAATTATGAATTCTAGTTTTCCATGCTATTCGCATTATCAATCATGACATTTGCATGCATGAACATGGATTTGAAGAATGATATGATGTGGGCTAAGTCCCAAATATGTTTATGACTATGATTTTGATCAAGCATGGGTTACGACAAGAATGTGATCACATAATGTCTATGATATGGATCTTTGAGAAACTATAGGTGTTTACACCAATATGATTTGACAAGTATAGAGCTACTCCTATGCATGAAGTTTGACATGAAACGTATTTGGCATTTTAGCCCAATGAAGTATGATTGTGAAAGATGTTTGACTTTTTAGTCATGTGTGCATGAAAGTAAAGCAAGTGATTTGGTTTTTAAGCCTAATTATGCGTGATTATGATGTCAAGTGTTTCAGTTCCATTTTAAAGACATGTATATGTATACATATTCTTGTGGGATGACGATTTAGCACCGAGTTGGATTGGAGTAGTAAGTGGGCTATCCCCAAGGGTCCCTCTCCTTTCCCTCAAATATGGGCCAACATAAGTTAAGAAACCAAAATGGGTGGCCCGTAAGGTATTCTATGATATGATATGTTATGTAAATCCTTCCAAAATGACCGGGTCGTAAGGAAGGTGGCCATCACACTAAAATGACCAGGTCGTAAGGTTTGATGTAGGTTAACTTTGTCAAGTAATCTTCCCTCATCCGATGGAAGGCCACATGGGGCAAGTTCATGTTGTAGCTCACATGAGTTTGGATGTCGGTTATGGTCACATCCACTATACTATCAGCATTATGGCATTTCATGCATCATGGAATCCATGGCATATTGGTATACTATCCTTTCCTATATTCTCCTACTATGTATGTGCCCTTGTCATCTAGTTTGATGGTAGGCTCATGTTCATATGCATTGCACGCTCGCATACTTAGTGTATTAATATGTGCTAACACATACTCTTTGTCTACATGCTCTAACCATGTAAGGATCAGAGGTGACTTTCATCCCCCGCTAGACGGCTAATCGAGATTCTTGAAGATACTACTTGTGGTGAGCCCTATACTCCAAGGGCAACACCCACTTTCATCTACCTTTGCCTTTACTTTATGTTTTTTTACTTCATGACCTGAGGGTGAGCCCGGAATATGTCGAGGCCCCGTCTTATCTTTTGTAGAGGCATTGTTGGACATATTGAACTCTATTGTACACTATGCTATGTGATACTCGTAATGATATGGATATCTATGTTAGTGATGGTATCTTATGTTATGCTTTCGTTTCCGCTTATGCTATTATGATATGATTGGATTGGGAATGTGTTTATGTGGAAAGTCCCTAACCCTTCTTTTCCCATTGCTTGAGTCATACTTATTCGCCCCTTAGAACATAATTGTTATGTGCTATATGATTTATGCTTATCCCATTCCCGGAAACATCCTCATAGCTTGAGTCCAAAGTCCCGCAATCCCCTATACTTACGTGCTAATTGTTTAATATACGCGCTTCTAAACTGATGATGTGTGTGATGATGCTATGATGGCTTGATCGAGGACTTTAGGGTTCTCCTTCCCCAGTCACATCTAGGCCCTACCTTCGGGTCGTGACAACTTCTTAGTTGAAAAGAAATCAAGAATCAAACCCATACACCTTAAGCTCTTGAAACTTGATGAAACTTGAGGAATAACTTTGGGAATCCATGTATTCTATGGAGTGGTCTTGGAAACCCTAGAAACTTTGACAAATGATGAGAGAGAAAACTTGGGAGATTTTGGAGGAATTTGGAGGTGTTTGAGAGAAGATTAGGGCTAAAATATGAGAATTAGGTTTATAAAGGTGTATTTGGGATAAATATGTTGAAAACCATTCTTGGGAAAGTAAAAATATTATCAAAAGGTCAAAAATGACATTTCAATGTGTCCCGACGGCAACATCGATGGTCTAGAGGTCCCATCGTCGACCATTCAGTAGTATGCCAAATGGGACCTTTAGAACCTTTTTTTGATAATTTTTGAAATTTTCCAGAGTGGTTTGGTTACCAATTCGGTGATGCGCCAAATGCATCCAGCGGTCAAACTGACTGCCGCCCTTTTTGATTGCCCAGATAGGCTTCAGTAAAATTGTCATACCATTTTACTCCGAACTTGGAATAAGGTGAAACTAGATGCATTGGAAAGCTAATTCAAAGACCTAAAATATTATGGGTAGTGGGTCACCTAATTTATTATTTTCTAGAAGTTATACCCATTTTGAAGTTGACCCTTATAAACATTCACACCAAAACTTTCTTAATTGGAATCCTTTGGTCTTGGCTCGATCTAAGAGGTTATGACCCCAAACCACATGTAATATACTTTGAATAATTATAAAATCATCCCACCACACTAGAAGTCATCAAGTTGAGCCTATACGCAGACGAGGAATGGCTTATGTCTTTGCTTAATATCTAAGGTGTTACAGCGACCCATCCTTGTTCCTAACAAACAACACAGAGGCACCCCAGGGTGAATTTCCTCGCCTTATTAAACCCTTTTCCAACAAATATTTAAATTGTTTGTTTAACTCCTTAAGTTCCACTGGGCTCATACAGTAAGGAGAACTAGAGATAGTTTGGGTATCAGGGAGGAGACAATACCAAAATTAAGTTCCCTTTCGGGAGGAACCAGGAAAATAATCAAGAAAAATCGAGAAACTCATTTCCAATAGAGACTAACTCAAGAGTAGGAACCACAGACTTTACATTTCTAACCTACACTATATGGTAGAAACATCCCTTAGAAATTATTTTACAGGCTTTTAGAAATGAGATGAATCGACCCTTAAACACCAAATCATTATCCTTTCATTCAAGAACCGACTCACTAGGAGATTGAAACTTGACCCTATGGGTTCTACAATCAATATATGCATATGAAGCATGTAGCCAATCTATGCCAAGAATGATGTCAAAATTGGTTATGTCAAGCTCAAAAAGATCACAAGGAATAACTTTATACAAGATCGACATGGGATAATGTTTATAAACTCTTTTGGCTTGGATCGAATCACCAATGGGGGTATAGACTAAAAAAACTCTATCAATATTTCTGGGGACACATTAAACATATATCAAAGTAAAAAGTAACAAAATACAAATTGGCACCCAAATCAAGTAAAGCATATGCATCAAAGTCAATGACCCACAACATACATGTAACCACATCGGGAGACTCCTCAACCTCTTGCCTTGCATGGAGTGTGTAGAACCTATTGTTGTGTTGATCACCACCTTGTTGATCTTGTCCATTTGTAATAATATGGCCTTGAGGTTTACTACCACCACCTTTACAATCCTTAGCATGGTGACCAAGCTTCCCACATCTAAAGCACACTTCAGATTCGGCTAAACATTCTCCCTTATGTGTCACGACCCAGGATAGGCCTTAGGTGTTACGCGGGCAAATAAGAACCCTGAGGACCATTATCCAAGCCTCTTAGCATACGTTCAATCATATCATAGGAAATGAATAATTAAACAAAAGTGGAACATAGGTATAGGGACTAAGTAATCAAACATAAGATGAAGAAAAGGCATTAAGCTGTAAGTCTATTACATCTTGGTCGACCATACCTCTATATACTAGACTAAGTGGGGGCTAAGACATGTCTAAAGCTCACCCTTAAAGGAAACACTACATAAAGTCTATAAGTTTGAAACATAACAATATACAAAGGAAATAGGTTTATCCATGAAGTATGAGGACTCACCAATAAGTCTTCAGCAACAACTCAAATCAACCACGGGTATGAGGAAGAAGATCGCATGTCCCTACACTGTGATATAATGTAGTCATAGATTATGCATTAGTACTTAGAATGTACTAAGTATGTGGGATGGAATGCAATAAAGAAGTAAAGCTATGGGTAATAAGTAGCAAGGAATATGCATATCATAATAAAGAATAAAGTCACAAGTAGTGATGAATGATCAATGCTTTAAAACCATAATTAAAGTAACATAAATATCATAAGAAATCATATATATACAGGAAAGGACTATAATCAATAATAAGACCATGCGAGCTATAAAATGGAATTCAATGTAACCTCTTACATTGAAAGGAAAGACTACTTGTCAGGTAGAACTCCATCAAAATTCATTTTTAACTGTAAAATTAGGGCCATATGTGGGTCCACTAGCCTATCCTAAAATGTCAACCTATGGTGGAAACATAGTTATGAGACTAGGAGTGTCTACTAAGGACCTCTGAGGTTGAGTCCCCACCCAAAGGCTCATTCAGTGCTAAGTCAAGTCCCACAAAATATTAATACATTAAAGTAGTCATTCATATACTTTAAGTTCAATAACATAACTTGAACTTACAAGGTAACAAACTAGCCCGTAGAATTACCTACGACCCGTAAGGTGGTCTCGTAGAAAGAGGCCTAGAGGAACAAAATTTTGTGTAAGTAAGGAAGCATGTTACGGAGGGTTTTATGGCCCATATGTTATTCCACGAGCCATCTGTGCATTCCTAGTTTAGAATTTGCAGTTCTAGTATCTTGACTTCTATGAAACCTTGACTTATGAAACCCTGTATGAATTGTGAGTCCTTCCACAGCCTATAAGGGGGTCTCACGGACGACTTCGGCAGTTTTTAATGAAGGGTATTTTTGACTTTTCCAATCCTTCTAAGCCCTAAATTACATTTTTTGGGATACCCTAACTACCCTAACCAACCTAGTACCTATAAGAGTTATTCCTAATTCATTCAAAGTCTTTAACTCCCATAATTCTCTCAAGAGTTTACAATAATTCTCTCTCTAAGTCAAGAGTTCCATTGAAGCCAAATCTTGAAGGTTGATTAAGGATTTTCAAGATTTCTCACCCCAATTTTAAGTATTTCACTTGAGGTATGCAGGGATCCATTCATGGATTACTTTCATCCATGAAGCCTAATCAAAAATCTTCTTTTTATCAAAGTTTTATGATGAGGTTTTATGGGATTTTAAGCTATGATTCCTAATGCACGAATTATGATTTCTACATGATGATTAAGTCTTCTTATGCATGAATTATGATGAATTTTATGATGCATATGATTTTCAAGCAAAAGTATATGATTTCAAGGTTTGTATGATTAGGGCTCAAGGATTTGATATGGGTTCCCCTTTACCAATGATCCAAATTGATTTTAATGCATGTTTTACTATATGAATACTATTCAATGGCATAATTTTGACTTAGTTGTCCATGATCCCAAACTTAGCCCTAGTCTCTCATAGTAAACCCATGGAGTTTCATGATTATGATCTCTAGTATGTAGAAGCATATTTTATGACAATGATGATATTATGACAACAACAATGATAATGCTATGATAAAAAGGGTGATCAAAACTCTAATTGTTTATGATGATGAAGTTATGGTGGAGAATGTCTACCCACACTATGATGAAGAAAAGTAAATGGACTATTCTTATGATATGATATTTCATGAAAGCTATGATGACTATTTATGAATTATAAAAGCATGATTTTAATAAAGTATGAACTATGTTGAAAGTTGTATATTTATGTACATGATTTAAAATGTCCCATGGCATATGACTTAGCACCGAGAGGGCCTTGGTACATAACATAGTCCCATAACTATGTGCCACCATAGGAATGATATTTATGATTTTATGCCTTAAAGGTTTGCTAATAGATCCATTTAGCTTTTAATGGACACTCACCATTCTAGGATAGAACCTAAAGAGTGGAGTCAAATGATGGTTCTCATTATGTTAGGATAGAGCCTATAGGGTGAGAATAATGTTTACCTTGGCTAAGTAGACTCCTCTTAACTCGATGAGAGTGAACATTGGGATTCTACGTAATAGTCTGCATGGTCTTATGAATATCGATTATGGCCTTATTTCCATATATGTTTGTAATGATGATAATGGATTTTACAATATCTACTGATATGATTTTAAACTTGCATGCTCATGCATATTGTACCCTTATTCTATTTACGATGATTATGCATATTGATATTATTGTGATGTCCCTTAATTTATGACATATCTACATACTTAGTCCATTCTTTGTGCTAACACATGCTTCGTTATCTATATGACCCAATCATATTGGGATGGACAATGACGAGACCATTCCATTTCATGACTAGTTTCTGAATATTGAGATTGAATACCTATTGGTGAGTTCCCATACTTCGGGGGCAATCCTTATGATATTTCTTTTATTTTTAGACTTTATCTTTGTTTCTTGATATATATCTTGAGGGTGAGCTAGTGAGATATGTGTTAGATCCCACCAAGATCTATTATGTAGAGGCATAATTTGGAATATGGATGGATGTATATTCCCTATAAGAATTATGACATGTCTTTTTTATATACTTCTGCTTGATTATTCTCTTATGTATGCTTATTTTACCTTATAAATCTTTATGATATGAACATGAGGCTTGGAAGGGATGCCTTCAAGTGTCACATTCGTTGTGTTATGAATAGGCCCTAGGTTTGGATAGTGACACACATAACTTTAAAAAATAAGTCTAAGGGGTGTTAGTAGGAGAAAGAAAGTGTCTCCCATGAAAGAGTCGGAAACATAGGGGAAAGAATGAAAGAAAGACATCGAGTAGTCCTATAAGAAAATGAAAATAAAAAGAAATGAAATCCTGAAAATTTAGGACCCTCAAAAAAGAAGAAGAATAGTCTAGTTGTAAAAAAAGAATGCAAAAGAGGGACACTTAAGGTGACGAATCAAAAGCAAAAGAGATGTCAAGAATGAGATGAATGGAGAAGAAACCAAAAGAACCTTTGTGCCTAAAAAGAACATGTAGAGTTTAAGGAGGGATAAGCCACCATTGACCATATGTTATCCTACCTTACCCTTACTCTACATTACAACCCTAGTAAAAGTTCTTTGGGATCCTAGTCTATAAGAAAGTCAAGTGAACTTCCATTGAGAATAAGGGCAAGCCTATGGATTGAAGTTTAGATGTTATTTCTCATTTAGGAGAGTGAGAGTTGAGGGGAACCTTTGAAAGTAATGTTATAAACTTGACTGTTCAGGATCTTCTTTGGTGTGAGGGCAAATGGTGATGTTTTTAAGTAGTGACTAGCAGTTGCATGAGCAATTGTGAGCATAGCCAATATCTTGATTACTTCTTAGTCATCTCCCAAGGCTTCAAAGTCACGTGAGTGGTTTGTGGAAGTTTGAGAGGGAATAAAAAAGGTAAAAATATATATAGTGCTCTCTGTGGACCTATTTGCAAGCTCTATTCTGGATAGATCGATGTTCGATTTGCTTGAGGGAAAGCAAAGGCTTAAGTTGGGAGTGTTGATGAGTCTATATTTCGGACTCATTTTGGAGTTAAATTGCAAGAAAACATTACCCTTAATGTGCATTAACTCCAGCTACTAACAAATTTATATGTGTTGTGATAGGAAATGGAGTTAAAAATGTGCAAACGGGCAAGACGTGGTGGAATCTTGGAGAGTGAGCAAAATTACCAAAAGGCAGTGGAAAGCAATATCGCCAACATTCTCGGTGATCCGCTGAAGGGTCAAAGGAGATCGCCTAACTATGCAGCAACCAAGGTTCCTAATCAAGGCGAGAATGAGGTCATAATCGACATCACAAAGTACGCTTGGTGATTTACCGAATACATGAGTGATCGCCTAAAGTTGCAGAACCCAAAGCCCCAGAGCATTGACAAAAAGGCGATATGAGGAGTAATTTGGAGCATCCCCAAAGTTGAAAAAGCAGAGCAAAATGTCATTGCCTAAAGTTACAATGAAGGGAACCTTTTAAAGACATGTAGAAAAGCTATCAAGTAAACATTTGGCATATCATCGGAGTGCTCGGCGATGGCCGACCTTGACTGCCAAACTTTATTTCACAGCACAAACCTTCACACATTTGCACAGAGTATTTAAACATTTTTAGAAAGGACATTGTACATCATTTTTCATTCCAATTCAGAATAATTAGTTTGTAATAGTAGTACATAGAACCTTCTTCTTAGAGTACAAGGGAGATTAGGGTTTTGAGGAAATTAGGCATCAAATTAGAGAAGATTAGTTGGTGAGAATCATCTTATTTGTATTCAATCTTGATACCCATGACTTCTGCTACTATGAATGGTAATCAATCTTTAATTTATAACATGTGTGGCTAAAACCCCCATGTTGGGTGTGTTTTTTTGATATGGGTCCTTGATTTGTTGATTGGGTCTGTGATATCTTGACTTATATGTAGTTGATTTTGATGAATTTATGTCTATTCCTAGGATTACTATAAATCTCGAGGTTGCAAACTTGGGGTTTTATTTTAGATCTCTGATTTATTTCTTAGTCGAGCTTGTTAGAGTGTGGAATGGATAAAATGGCTGGAAATCTTACGGGATTTTAGTTGAAGTTCATGTCAATGGACTATCTTCTATAGGAGACCCTTTTTTTGTCCAATCAAAAATGATTTTATCATTTCGGAATCCGCAATTCAATTCTTATTTCTATTTATTTTTTATTGAATTTTTTTTACAGAATAAACCTAAACTAAAACTAAATTGAGACTTAATGGCCAAGGTATTTGGGGTTTTGATTTAACTTCTTAGGACAAGTGCGTCCTCGATGGTCCGCGTGTGATATCCTAGCGGGTTCATGTGAAACACCCATTTTTAGAGATGATTTTTGTTACAAGCAACCTAGCCTATCACTCAATATCAACTCATGTAGTCAAGTATTTAGACATTTTTGATAGATCGAGTCTCATATTTTTACATCCCCAACATCTCTCTTAATAGTTGTTAATTCAATTAATTATAACTCATTAGCTGAACTCTGTTTTGAATATTGCAACACCCCAAATCCTACAATAACTTGGTATAACAAGTAACTTCTGCCTTGAATAATGATTCCCTGTGGGGTTCAACCCCAACCTTTAAAGATGGGTTTATACGCTGATGATGACCGCCCCTTTTGTTTTTGAGTAGTCAAGTTGAACAACAACATCTATATAGATAATTCCCCCAGTATTATGTTTGGAACTCCCAATCAAAACTTTAGTGTAAAAGAAAATCATGATCCGTGATTGGCAGAATAAATATTGGTAACACGATGACACTACATTATGTGAAATTTAGGCATGGAACTATACTGTTAAATAACTAGTATGTTCAATATCACAGCTAATCCTAGAGAAGGTGAAAGATATTATGAGAGACTATCATTGAATCACATTTGAGGCCTAACATCATCTGAAGTGTGATACTTTCAAACAAGCAGCCAAGGGAAGAGGATTATTAGAATCAGACAATAGCATTTTGGAATGTTTACATGAGGCTTTAATCTTCAAGATGCCCTCAGATCTTCACGGACTATTTGCAAAAATTTTAGTGCATTGCAATTCGACAAATGTATGAAGTTTATGGGACACATATTATAGGGACATGTCAGAAGACTTTAACAAGAGTTAGGACAATTCACTCGAGGCACAACTAAATAGTACCTTGAAAAGTATCAACTCATACTTGTAGAGTATGGGTAAAAGTATTGCACAATATTATATGCCCCAAATTATAAAATAGTTACATCAAAGTATCATCTATAATGTAGAGAAATTATGGAAGAAATATTTGTAAAAGTGTCAGTTGAAGATATGGATGCACAATTTAAATTGAATCAACAACAAGCGCAAGCATTCAAGAAGATATTGCAAATAAATGACTCAACAACACTGGGATTATTCTTTATAGATGGACCAGGTGGAACTGAAAAAAGATTTTTATATTGCGCATTGCTGGCAAATCTCATATTAAGGGGTATGATAGCATTAGCATCCGCTAGCAGTAGGGTAGCAGCAACAATCTTACTGAGAGATTGTACAGCTCATTCAAGATTTGAAATTAATCCACAAGCAAATTAATCAATAATGACAAATATATCCAAACAAGGAGGAAGAACTAAACTAATTAGATAATCCAAATTAGTAATATGGGATGAAGCACCCATGGCAAAGTGACACACAATTGAAAAAGTCAACAGAAGCTTCAATGATATAATTGATAACAACATACCTTTTGGTGAAAAATTCATGGTGTTTGGAGGTGATTTTTGACAAGTACTACTAGTGGTTCCTAAGTCAACTAGAGCAGAGATAGTAGATGCAAGCTTGGCAAGGTCATATTTGTGGCCTTTAATGGAAAAGATTCATTTAACAACCAATATGAAAGCAACAACAGATCTAAATTTTAGTAACTTCTTGCTTAGGGTTGGTAACGATGAAGAAAGCAAAATATAAGACAATTTGATACTACTGCCACAGCAGATGGTGGTACAACGAAGGGGTCAAAGTAAGCCAGAAGAATGCTTGGTAAGGGAGATATTCTCATCGCTCTAACAAAACTACAGATCGGCAAAGTTTATAACGGAGAGGGCAATCTTAGCAAGTAGAAATGAATTTATATATAATCTAAATGAAATGTTAATTACTCAATTCCCAAGAGAAAGCAAAACATATATCAGTTTTGACTCGGCAAAAAATGATACAAACAAAAATTATCAAGAAGAATACCTTAATATATTAACGCCAAATGGTCTACCGCCACATAGGTACATCATCATATACATTCTCCCATTTGCACTTCAATTATTACATTTTTGGCAATCATTAAAATGGAAGAAAAACAAAGGTAATGTTAAATAGAATACAAATGATGTATATTGAAATACTATATGATAGGTTACATCTGAAAGAAAATGAACTCATCATGATGCTGCGTAATTTGGACCTATAGAATGAATTATGCAATAGGACACGATTGATTTGTAGAGGCTTTGTGTCACGACCCGGATAAGGGGCCTAGATGTGACATGGCGAAAGAGGACCTGAAAACCCTCGATCAAGCCATCATAG
>JBCEWC010007286.1:0-21643 GCA_038996855.1 Solanum aculeatissimum | reverse complement strand
TTACCCCTATCATTTACTACTTCTTAATCCCTGTGCCAAGTCAATAGGGGCCAAGTAAAGTTGGACGGAGGGAGTACAATATGGATGGAGTATTATATATTTCCAAGTCAACCACCAACTCTTTGGAGTTTCAAGTAGAGTTTCTAGAAAGTTGAATATGTTGACCTCCCTCTTTGGTATCTCTTCATTTAATTTAATTTAATTTCAATTAAAGTACATAATGAAGTTAGTTAGAAATTCAAATTTTCTGCCATAGTTTTGGGTCCAATTTCTATCTTTTGACCTTTCAAAGCGTGTTCGTTTTATCGAACAATTTTCTTTTTTCCCCCCTATACTTGCATTAATTGGTGAGAAGTCAAATCTTTTAAGGTTTGCATGATGAAAATAAATAATTTTTGATTGATTTTCTGGGTTGTAAATCTAAATTTTTGAATTGTTGATTGAGATTTTTCTGTTTTTAGTATTGTAAAATTACAAAATGGATATAATTGAAAATTTATTTATTAAAAATGGACCTATTTCAAATTATTTGCCCGTTTGTTCTATTTTGTTTTTACTTATTTCGTACATGACTATTCACTACTTAGTGATAGTCCGTCGGTATATGATACCATAATGGTATCATATAAGATTGAGATTAATCCTCTATGATATTCTGTTAAAGTATCATATAGAATTCGACTCGCTTTTAAGAAATAAATAAGAAACTATTAAGACTCTGTCGGTATATGATACCATAGCTATATCATATAGGACTGAACTTAATCCTATCTAATACTTCGTTGTATATTAATACCCTATCACTATCATATATGATTGTACTATTTTCTAAAGAAATAAATAAGAAATAATTAAGTGGAAATCATTAAAATCATAATCTTATTCATTAAAATCACAATATTATTTATTAAACTCTAAACTCTGATGGTATGTTTATACTTTATACTTTGATGGTATCAAGCAATTTAACTGAAGCATTGTCTCGTCCTTCTTGAAACTATTAGAGTATATATATACTCTCATGGTGTCAAAAGCACAAGAATAGTTAAAAAAATTGCTTGTAAATATTTTTTTTTGGTTATAAGTGCTATTTTCCATTTCAAAAAGGGAAAATTACATTTTATTTACATAAAAAAAATAGCCCAAAATCAACGAGACTATACAATATAATTTGTCAAAAGTTATAAAAAGTATACACTATTATAAAATGTATATTACTTATACATGAACTATACACTAAATATACACTGATTATGCATGCCTATACCGAGGGCTATTTTTTAAATTTATGTCTTTTTGTGTAATTTGCCCTTTCAAAATTGCAGGCCCAATGAAATCATGACGATATGGAGGCCCAAAACAGAATTTCAAATGGTCTTTTGAAGGGTCATCTGCACTTTTGCCCCTATGATGTGCTGGCAAATAATTATTTCCTATTATAATATGCCATAAATTATGCCTCGCGCTCTTAAAGAAAAGTGTGATATTTAAGGGCAAAAAATAAAAATCAGCTCATTTAAAAATAAAGTTGGTTAAAATCCACATTTTTTATCGTACATATGTTCAATATATTAAGACCTTATTTTTAGTCCAAATTTCTAAAGTACAAATGAATTGATTTTAAATTTTTGTCCGTATCAATTAAACTTATATCCAATAAGGCATAAGTTATTTAAGAGCGTAGTGAAAATATATACTTTATGTCAGGTAAATTTTATTTTATTTTATTTTGCCTTCATGGACAAATTACGGACCAGCACAAAATAGGGGGCAAAAGCGAATGTGAAGTTTTTATAAGAAAAGGGGCCGGGTGGCCCCCTATGGGCCTATCAGGCTCACCCTTTTAATGGGCTGGTCCAGGTATCATGCCAAGCCCAACCAGTATATATATGTTTAGACTTTAGACTCACATTTGCTCGGCAAATTTACGGAAATGGTCTTTTTGGGACATAATTTAAATTTTAGTTTCTATTTTTATTATTAAAAATAAGAAAGTATATCCCATGGAATTGAAAAAGCACTAGGCTGGTATTCTAATGTCTTACAAAATTTTAGACGGTCATCTAACATTTTTTTCCATAAAATTTCTAGTTTGTTTTGAAAGAGATCTTTAGAATATGGTCTAATATGTCCAAAAATTAAAAGAACTTTTTCCAAGATATTGTGCCTGAAACGGACCACCTGTGGAAATTGGAGAAATTTTATTTACTCGTATATATTTATCAAAATTACTACATTTTTTCTTTAGTGAAAATATTGCCCAGAAGGTGGTGGACTCAACAAAGTTGGTCCAAGGTCATTAATCCATTTTTGCTTCCTCAATTTTTTTTTAAAAAAGAAATAATTTTTCTCTCTGCATATTTAAAATTAAAAAGAAGTTCCTCAGTATTGTACATAAACAATATTTAAAGATGTATTGATTTTGTATAAATAGTGTATAAACACGTATAATATACTAATATTTTATGTAGTATATATGTAATATATAAATAATTATGTAATGTATATAATATGTCATATATATATATATTGATACTGTATAAATATGTACAACATGTATTGATATAATATAAATGATTATATAATGTATCAATATTTATTTCACAATCATGCATTCTACCTTAATAATAAAAGAATAAATAAAAAATAATAAATGGCATAAATATTTACTTTTTCCACGAAAAAAGTGAAACAATTACAAAAGAAAAAAAATAAATAAAAACAATATTTTTTCTTTAAATAGCACAACAACAAAAAAATAATGAAAACTTTTCTTTTTTAGTTAAATGAGAAAGAAAATGGCCAAAATGGCAACACTTGGGCAACATTAGAGCTGCCAAAATGGCCAAAAGGAGCAAAGTAACATTACAACTGCTAAAATAGGCAACCTGCGACTTGGTAATAGCTGAGCGGCTACTTAATTTGTAAAAACAATGGTCGTAAAAAAAAAAGTGAGTTAATTTTTGTATAAATATTTTTTTTCAATGGACATTTTACATAATTATCCCTCGGAAATATCTGCATTTGTTCTTTTCAATTGAAGCAACTAATACAACTATAATGTTATTTTTCTCTATTGTATAATATAAGGTGTTAGAGTGGGTTAAAACTTCACACTGATTGTAGAATGCAGTAGTTGCTGACAACCTCGATCCCTCTAAATTAACTTCTGAGGTTGAATTGACCGCAGGTGTCATATCTTTATGTAAGTAAATATGAAATTTGTCCACCGTTGAATCATCGGAATATGAAATGAGGAATTCTTGTCCAAATTTGTTTTAAATAAGTTTAATTAATACGTGATGTTTTTGTCCTGGAAATGATTGTGTTTTTTCTTGGCAGGGTTAAAGATGATTGAACTTGTAGAATGATCACATTCTACTGTCTAAGCAGTAAAAATAAAAGCATCCTTGAAGACGAAATTTTATTTCACCAACCACTGACAAAAATGCTCGTGACGATCGATCGATGCACGAGGAGTTTATAGCTAACCATATTCTTTTTACCAATATTTCTTCCATCAATATGATTACATAACAAATATATGGCTATGGAAGTGCTTGTGAGACATGTTAAATAGTAATTATTTTATTATTGAATAAAGCTGTGGTCCTCAATAAAAGTTTAGAGCAGTAATTAATTAGCTAGGAAATGAAACGAGCAATGTTATGGCAGAAACAAGATTTACTTGAGCTTATGACATGCATTAATCTTATGCATACAAACCTAACTTCCAATATTTGAGGCTAAGAGGGAAGTTAAGGAGTTCAACTAATATACTATATATTAAGTCACATTTTTTGTTCGAGCTTTGGATATGAAAAAATTCTTGACAGAAAGCGTTTCTTCTGAACCCTGTGCGATGCGAATTAGCAGTAATCGGACTACAATACAGACACCGAACATTGGACAGGCAATTAAAAAAAAGTTGCATTTACTTGTTATTAGCAGGTAATATGCATTAATTATAAAATCACAAGTCTAAGTTTTTGTTGAGATTTGTCTATAAATATCTTTCTAGGAAACCTAATTACATAATAAAAGATTATATTATTAGAATATATATAAATTAAATTCAGAATATATTCACTTTTGATTTTGGAATTGTGGAAATTACCAACAAATTCAAATGAACTAAGCAATATATAGAAAGAATATGGGGCATGCAAAGCGACCTAGAGTTTCTCTAATTAGCTAATGATGCGCATAAGCATCCATAAAATTATGAACTATCTGATTTGTTTATATTTGGGCAAGTTAAATTCGTTTATTTTATTGAGAGAACTTATTTTGACCCGTATAATTCAATTTATTCTGAAATTAGGCTAATATTCAAATTATATTAATTCAAAAGAAATTTTGTCTAAACATTTATTTTTATTTGATATATTTTTTATAACCATAATATAAGGAATTCATTTTATCAAGTACTCAATCAAATTATGGAGACACATCTAAAATGATCCTAACTCTTGAATTGGTAGAAAACAAATATATATTCACCTTTTAGCCTCCAAATATTCCTGACGTCAATCTTTTGGTTAAAAAATACGCTTATTTCTAACAATTCATACTGATGAGGTGGATAGAGGACAATATTGACCAAATCTCATAGTTTAAGTGTATTTTGTACCCATCTCCGTCAAAATAATTTTAAATAGTTTAATATATGATCTCATATGATTGTCATGATTTTGGGCTCTATAATAAAATGAATAAAACTAAAAAGGTTAGTCCTCTGCTTTCTAAACTCCCCCCTCTCTTCCACCTTTTTTTTCTTGTCGGATCTTGTCTATCTTTTTTTTTTTCAACTTAAACAAGGAAAAAAATAACGATGATATTCATATAGAAATAATTAATTTGGTAGAAATGATTTAATTAAGCAACTATTTATATATACAATATTTTTCTTTTGTATTTATCCAAAAAACAAAATAAAAGAATTAAAATAAAAAATTTCTCTTATTTCCATCCCCACCCCACCAAGATAATAATACAAATTAAAAGAATATGAATATGAAAATTCATTTCAAGTTTGAGTCCCTGATATACTAATCAAGAATTAGAGATTAAAAAAGGGAATGAACAAGACAATTAGATAATCGATAGAAAAATTTATGTTGATAAAAAATACTATCTCCGTCCCATTATACAAGTATGAATTTTAGTTGGATCCCTAGTTATGAGTTGGATTAATAAATTGAGAGTTGGTTTAATATAGGCTAATAGAAAGATATTATGAAATTTTAATAAGTTTTTGAATATTGTTTTCAAACGTATCAGGTCGAATATAATATGTGATTTTTATCATTTATTTAAGAAGGATTTAGATTTAGACCAATCATATTAGGCAATATAATGAATGAATATTTGATAATTTTACTTTAGGGTAATAGTTAAATTAAATAAGGATAAATATGAGCAATAGTTTAATATCGAGGGTATTTTTTGAACCAAAAGGTCGATGTTAGGGGTATTTAATTTGGAAATTGAAAGGTAGATATGAAGTGTAGTTGTATACCAATTCAAATAGTTGAGGGGTATTTTAGACCTTTTTTTGATAAAATTATATGAAAAAAACCGTCGAGTTTAAAATTTAGTAAAAATTGATATTAATCATGACCTATTTTTAGTTTATTTCAACCCAACCCGCTTCGACTCAAATTATATTTAAGCAAGTTATTAACCCCTCATTCCTTAACTCAATCCATTATAATATTTTCAAATTCAGTCCCACCATCCATTTGACATCCCTAATTAGCAGATTTAGTTAGGCTCAATTAGTTTGAGTGGGTTTTTGACTGACTTTATTATGGGTCCAATACATATTAAGTTGAATTGACACCATATATCTGCTGCTAGGGTGTATATCTATGAAGTTTGTCTGATTGAAACAAGTCATTATCTCAACACTTTTCTTGTCTTCTCACTATCCCCCAATGGGTACAGCAAACACAATTAATCATTCTTTTGTTCTATGCAGAACTTCTTATATATATGCTGCATCTCCAGATTTCCAGCTTGTCTCGATTTGGATTATAACTGTACAAATCTATATTTAATTTCTCTTAAGATATGATTACAAATGGGCTGCTCATAATCACTCACGGAGTCACATGCTGCAACCCTAATTAAATCCTTATCTCACAAAATAGTATTAAAAACACACTCTAATTATTTTTTCTTTTTGAGTCTTATATTTAAACTATTGAGAGTGTGAATTTCATATATAATTTATCGTAGTTTAAAAAACACACTCTCTTAATGGTGTGTCATGTGTATACTGCACATTCTTTTTTATTTTAAAATAATTGTCACGTGACACTCAACATGAACAAAATATTTATCTTGAAAAAAATTAAATAAATTATTAGTATTAGTTAAAGCCCTTCCAAACTTTCCTAGATATTGTTTTTATTCTTTAATCCTAACCAGATATATTTCATGATTTGGTCGTATTATGCTACTCAAGTACATGGCTCTGGATACAGACACCAATTGGTGAAAAAAATATATATTAGAAAATGGAATCTTTTTAATACATTGCTGATCTCACAAGAGAACAAGAAGATAAAAACAGAAAGATAAATTGGAATCTTCTATTTATAAAAATAAAACCATAGGCTTTCTTTACGTATGAACAAGTACCTATTGTTTCCACCTACAGAGAGCCTTTCTTGTACCTCCCTATAAAACTTTGCATGTGACCTCTACACACACTTCACTACAAATGTTCAAACATAACTACTCAAAATGACCTTTGAATTTTACTCCTTCCGTCCATTTTAGTTATTGATACGCCCAAATTCACACCTCAAATGAAGTGCAAAACGGTCGTTGACCAAATATAGAAACCAACAAGAGTTGGGGTCGATCCCACAGGAAATGCGTGAAAATAAAACTACCAGCACTTAGTTCCAAGTGTAATAACTATTTTTGGAATAAAAATGCATAATATAAATGGGGGCTTTGTAGTGATATGAAGACTAGTTATAAAAATTATTCTACTAATTAATTACCTAAAACGACTACTGGAGTTCAACAATTTATTGCTAGACTAGGATTGCGATCCCCATACCACCAACGTCGATATTCAAACTTAAGGCTTCCACGATTGCAATCACACACACAGAGTAAGCAAACAGTTAACACCTAATTCACCTTCCGGTCCCTCTTAGGTGCCTTTCGTTCATCACTTTCCAGTCTCAGAACGTTTACCCTTTTTGCCCCTTTCTTTAAACCCCAGGATGCTCTCACCTTCCGATCTCGAACACTTAGACTAGGTTAACAACCCCGAATTCTGTCATAGAATTCTTTTCTTAATCACTACATCCCTTTCGGGCATGTAATGAATATAGGTCTACCCTAATGCATTGATTCATTAAGGTTTAGATGAAATTAAAAATTTCCTATGATGTGCACGACAATCACAATCGATTTTCACCCTAAATTTGCCTATCTTAGTTGGTTAGCATGGTTCCCAAAACCCTAATTGTGGGTTTAGCCTAGCATGATTAAACAAATCAAATTATAATAAGATGAAAAGATCATAATCAACACGTACAATTGAATGCATAGCAAATTTACTGATCACAATCACAAACGAGCGGATGCAAAACCATAAATTCGATAAAATAGCTTCAAGAACGTCATTCTCTCTATAATTCGGTCTCCAACAGTTGTTAACAATGAAAAATGACCTAAAAATACACACACACACACACACACACACATATATATATAAACTAAAATCTAATCCATATTAAAATAAGAAATCCAGCTTTCAGCATGGTCGATGATAACTACACGGACCGTGAGGCACTTCACGGTTCGTGAGACGGTCCGTGTGACCTTACATGGCAGAAAATCCTGCTCAGTTCCAGCTGAAGCTTCTTCCTCTCCAAACGGTTGGGCAAACGGCCCGTGAAACGCCACACGACCCGTGATGGGTCCCGTGTGGCTTCACTTGACGATAATTCCCAGTGCAATCTCAATTAAGGCTACTGCCTCTCTTTACGGGTGAGCCAACGGTCCGTGAAACGCTACACGATCGTGATAGGTCCCGTGTAGCTTCACTTGACAAAAATTTCCAGTGCCCTTTCAGCTGAGGCTACTGCCTCTCTTCACGGTCGGACATACGGTCCGTAAAGCTCCACACGGCCCGTGATGGGTCCCGTATGGTTTCACTTGGCAGCAATTTCTGGTGCACTTTTCCTTGGAGCTTTTTGCCTCTCTTCACGGTCAGGCACATGGTCCGTGTAAGTCCACACGGCCCGTGTGAGCCTAGCAGTGGTATTTCTTCATTTTCAGTTTCCTTTTCGTCCGAATCCATGCCTCAACCTTATTCTTGAAAAATACGACTAAACGAAATATTAAACACACAAATTTGCTTGAGAACTCGCGAAAATTCCAATTTAAAAGCGTTATCGGAGTCGCACTTTCACGACTCATCAGTTATCATGATATATAACGTTTGACACAATTTTTAGTAAAAAATTAATTAAAAGTATTGTTTGACTAATACTTCCTCCGTTCACTTTTACTTGTCATTATTTCATTTATCGAGATCAAATAATATGAACTTTGACCAACATTTTAAGATGTATATTTTCATCATATTAATATGAGAAGGATTGCAACTTATATCATGTTTCATATAGTTTTCAACCATCTAAATTTTAGATTTCAAATATTAAATTTAGCTACTTTCAAATTTAGCTTTGAAGTTTAGTTAAGTTGACCATGAAAAACAAACTAGTGACAAGTAAAAGTGAACGGAGGGAGTATGTTTCTTATAATTAATTAAACTTTATCTATATATATATATGTGTGTCTTAATTCTAGAATAACTAGTGCTAAGGGCAAAATTGAAAAAATAAATAAATTAATCCTCTCTTGATTATCTAAATTAACAACTATTTTGAGAAAATTAATTTTTAGTATACCTGATAACTAAAATGAGATGAAAGGGAATGACAAGTTTCATACCAAATATGAAATCATGAATTTGAAATTTATGAATTTTGAATTGCACGCGGTCGACCTGATACATATTGGACTTGCAATAAAGTATATTTATATATATATATATTTAACAAAAAATTTAATATAATCCATATTTCATGCAAAACATCTCTCTTGGGAAACACGAAAAATAATATTACTTTATGGTTGTTAAGGTGCATAAATTAATCTTAAAAGACAACATATAGGTCCCTGCGTCAAGCTCTACATGGAGAAAACATCCTCTTTGGGCCATTTTACATTCTTTTCAATTACAGTGACATTTTTGTCTCAATTATTTATTTGGTTGTCCACCAAAAGCACTTTAATAAAACATTTAGACCAAGCTTATTAGTATTTGTTTTACGGCTACGAGATTATGATTATTTTGTTAATTATAATTAAATGTCATGTGGAAAGACAATATTCTAATTACGTAACCACATATATAAACAACGACTCTCGATTTGACCTTACAAAAATTTGTATTGGGAATTTTTACTCTATCAAATAATTATGTGTTTGGTCATATTACTCGTATCATAATGATTTTGAGAGTAAAAATATTCGACCTCCCATCCCTCTACCCATTAAAAAAAATTAGGAGGTTAGTAAAGAGGAAATGAAAAAGTAGACTAGAGAAATAGAATCCTTATCGATAGAATAAAAATTAAAATAATCAATAACCAAACTACTAAAACTCCAATACGAAAGATTTTATTTTTAGTAACTTGGCAATTTTAATTTTAGTTTGTGTTAGACTTGGCCACACTATCATACAGATTGTCCAAACTAATGTACCTTTGTCTCAAATTATTTATTGTTATTTTTAAAAATAGTTTTCTTTGTTATATATATATTTTTTTATTTAGTCCTTCATAGTAATTTTTCAACCATCTTAATTATAGAAAGATGACATATAAATAGAATAGAAAATTAATATCTTAAGACATAATAAAAGTAAAATAGGGAAAAATCCCTCCTAATAATATTTTGGAACGTGTAAAAGAATAATAGAATAGATAATTTGAGATGAATAAAGATAAATTTTAAAAGAAAATGAAAGATTGTTATATTGCCAAAAAGCGACTATCATATCATCTATTTCGAAAATCGAGATTAAATAAAGATTTGAAATTGTATGCTTTATACACAATTATATTGTTACCTTTAATTTTACGTGGATCAAGTAACTAATGATTAGTGGAAGATACACATGTATGTGTTGAACTACACACCAGATAGCTGATTGATTTCAAGGGGGGAAAAACCTTTTTAATTGTGTCATTCTACTTTTTTACTTTTTAGAATTTTGTACATATAATTTTAATTTATTTGGAGGTTAAGTTCTAGCTATGAATTGATGATATTGATACTTTTTCTATCCAACAATATTTATTCATATTAATTTTGCATAATTTTAAAAAATTATAAATAAAAAAATAATTTTACTATATCATTTGTTGAATATACTCCTAAATATAACAAATAAATAATTATAATTAATAATAAAAGTAAATTAGAAACGAAGGATATGTTTAGTATGAAAGAAAATATTTTGGCTTAATATTTTTTCAAATCAATTTATTTTTCTCAAATTTAATAAAAATGACTTTCCTCAAAAAACTAAGAAAAATATTTTTCGGAACTCCCCTCCATTCTCAAATTATAATATTTTTTTTCTTACCCGAGCCCCACCCCCAAAAAACAATTAAAAATTATTTCAAAGTTTAAAATTTTCATTTTTTTAATCCCAGCACCCCCTGCCCCCCACCTCCCAACCAAAAAAAATTTAAAATTTATTTTGGGAAAATATTTTAAAATTTTTATTTTTTGTAGCATTCCTACCCCCAACACCTCACTGCCTCCTAAAAAAATATTTTGTCAAAGAATATTTTCTACTCTCTTGTTAAAAATAAAGGATTTTTAAAAAAAATATTTTTATTTACTATTCAAATAATAAAAAATATTTCACTTATCAACTAAATATGAAAAAAAAAGTTGGTAAATAATATTTTCTTCCATACCAAATACACCCTATGGATAATTATAATTGGAGTGAGGAAATAACAATTTTAATACAACACGTGAACACGTAGTAGTAGCTAAAATTTTCCTTTTTGGTCCCCAGGCTACCAACTTAGCTACTATCATTTATTTGTCTTGGTCTACTAAATGGCCTTAATTAACAAGTACTATGTAGTAAAATTTAACATAAAAACATCCGATGGTTTTCAAGAATCAAGAAACACACATTTGTGGGAATTCAACACCTCCAGTTGGGATGGGTCAACTCAATCCAAAATTAATTTGTAATGCAAAGATCATCTGGTCTTAATATTAATGTGGAGATTATGAATTAATTTTTTTTTTGAAGGTTGAATGAGTGTGTTAATAATACTAGATATAGTGATAACTTTTTCCTCTAGAAAATGAGCTTTCATCTGTGATGGACGGAAAATATTTGGGAAACTGAAACTGCAGCTTGTATGAACAAGACAGACTATTAGTGCTCTTTGTGAAAAAGTTGAAGATCAATTTTGAATCTTTAACATAAAGATAAGAGATAATTTTGGTCCTTTTTCTTCAAAGATGAATGTCTTTTTACTGTTAATTGTCTCTTCAACACATTTCTCTCACAAAATTCACCACCTTTATAATGTTCCTTTACTTTGTTCACATAAAGGCAAAGGAATATATAATTTCCACCAAGGAAAACATTTCACCTTTTTCACTTTTGGGATTTCGAGCCAACACAACGTCGTACGTACATGTTCATCCTTTCATAGAGAAGCCAATTACATGATTGTTTTCAGTACTGCAATTGATTTTTCCTTTGAATCATTTCTTCTTTCTAAACAATAAAAGGGATAATCATTTCTCAGTTTTATGCTGCTTTTTGCTTATCTATATCCTGTTTGTTCTGTTTTCTTGCAATAAAACAAGATATGATACAATACTTGCAATGAGGGAAAAAACTGGCCCTTTCTACATCTCATCATGTTTTGCTGCAGCTTTATTTTTAAAAAAATTACTCCTACTGCTTATTTAATTAGATAAAAAGATACATTAACTAATCATGATAAAGTGATAGAGAAATGTTTGAAAAAGCCACATGACATTTGTTATTTGCTTTATACATGTAAATATTCTCATATGCGCAAGTTATTTTCATTAGCTTATTGAAGATATGATCTAAAATAAAATAAAAATATCTTTTTCGTTTCAATTTATATGACATTTTTTTATTTTTGAGATTCAAATAAGTCAATTTTTTTACCATAAATTTTTTATATTTTTAAAAATATTTTGAATCATCAATTATTGTGACTTATAGAGTTTTTTTTTTTAATTTTTCATACATAGTTTACAATTATAGGAATTTCATTTTAAAAACTTGTAGATTCCATGAACAAATTTTCATCAAACTTAAACAGTTTGATTCTCGAAAAATAAAAAGTGTTACATAGATTGAGACAGAGAGAGTATTGGAGGTTGAGGATTCGAACAAAAGGTTAATAGATAGTCGAGTATTATCACACTTAAAAGAGGTGGGTGGTCTAGCCTCCAATTTCTTCTTCTCACTATTAGTAGTAGTAATTGTTTAGTAATTGCATAGTTTCTTATTTTTCTCTGTGTATTACTATATGTTGTTGTATTTGTTTTGTATCTTGCTACTTGATTGTCATATTTTCTTGCCACCCTACTTTGATTAATATAATTAATTCCGTTTCAGCTGAGGAGTTAATTGAAAACAATATAACAATATATTTATTCCTATAAAAGATAGATATAAAGTTTACGAACATCCTATCCCTCTTATTTTTTTGTATACGTCATGAGGTGTTCTATTATTGTTGTGGGGCAAGTTCTTTTCTCTCCTTTGTAGATGTCATACGTAACTTTTAGAATTTATTGAGAATTTTGGTCCACCGTTGATTTCACATGAATAATTTTAAAGAGAATGAACTATCCATACTTTTGTGCAATATCATTGGTTCAATGTCGGATAACGTGTGGCCCTTTTTATGCAATTGTTTTTGTCAATAATAGCTGTATAGTATATATAACACCATCACATATTTCAAAAGAAAAAGAAAAAAGAAAGGTTTGAACTATAAATCTAACAACCCCTTAAAGTGCAAAAGAGTAGAGTAAAGATTAATACTCCCTCCGTTTAAAAAATAAAAGATCTAGTAATTGGATCAAAAAAGAAATTAATCTAGTAATTGGATCAAAAAAGAAATTAGATCATTCTTTTTTAAACAGATAGAGTAGCATCAAACATGTCATGTTTCTTTAGTTTCTATAATCTTTGTTTATTTTAGACTTATTTCCATTGATATCGATAAAAGATGATTAGTATAAGATAATTATTTAAGTTACAGCGTAGGTAATTAATTGTTGATTGATTACAACTGCTGCATGGAGGTAGTAGTCAACAGCAACTATGTCAAACAATCAGCAAAAGGCATTGTTAAACAAAATTTTGTTCTCTTTCCCATCTAACTAATGAAGTAGCTAGTGGTATTGTTCTATACATATATAATTCAATGTGCTAGAAGCCATGGATACACGTATATGATGACCATCAATATACACGTACATGCGTCAATAACAAGTAAATAAAAATACATCTTCAAATGTTAAACGCCTCCGGAAAAACAGCGACAGTATAGCTAGGCAGTACAATTAGAATTTGCGACCTCAAAATTAAACTCTGATTTATTGTCAAATATTCCTAACTCTACATAAATATTATTAGCTAAGAGAATTAAGGCGTTTATATATAGTCTCACATCAAGCTAGCTAATTAATTAGCCTCGTCATGGATCCTAATTAAAATTTCATTCACAACAGCTGCTATTTCTTCCACTGAACTCATCTTACAATCTTCTTCTACCTGCACATTCAACACCACAATTAATTAGTACATTATATACTCTGACAATATAAAATAATTTTTTTACACTATCAGGTCATTTGTACCTGTTATATAGTAGATAACATATCTTTATTTTAAGATTTCAGGCTTACCTGTGTGATCTGATGGTGTAAAAAATTATTTCATAGCTAAACGGTATATAAAACTTAAACTCTTAATAATTGATATGTTCTGTAGTCTCACCTTCAAACTGAGGGAACAGAGGACAAACTGGTCAACTTTTGAAACATTGAGATGAAGAACACTTAGCCTAAGGCTTTCAAGACCAGAAATTATTCTAGGAAGCAATCTTGGCCTCCTTTTTGACCTTATTTTCAGACTTGCATGATTTTCCACCATTGTAACTTCTATATCAGCTGTTGCTGGTAGCTTCTGGTTCCTATAATATTCATTCTCACAAGCTCCATTTTCACTAGTAGTAGTAGCAGCAGTCATGGTTGTGGAGTACTGTGGAATGCTAAAGAACTCAGAAAATGGAGAAGTTTCACCTTTGGATTCTTGATTTTGATGAGTCAAATGCTTCTGACCACAAAGGAATTGAAGCTGTTGCTCTAGCTCTTTCACATAGTTAATTGCACCACTAACAATTGATGCTTGATCACCCTTAAGTGTAACAAGAAAAATCAATAGTTTACTACTATAAAATTGTTAAAAATGTAGCTAAGTAGATGAGAGTTTATGATTAAAATTTTAAATTAAGTAGATCAAAAAATTCTAACAAGGAGATTTAGAAAAACATTATATGTATAAGGTGCAATATTTTGGCGAAGGAAATTCAATTGAATCCCTTTTTGGTACACAGCTATGCCGCCACTAAGTGGTCAGATATACAATTCGACATGATATCAGTTAAAATACCATTATCGTATATGAAAAAAAAATTCATTGGTGACCGCACAATTTAACCGGAAAAAAAAGAAGAAGAATCTTACCCTTTGGACATAAGATTCAGGCATGAGAGAACGGAGAACAGAGAGGTACTCATTCATCTGTTTTCGACGATTTCTTTCAACAGCAATGTGTGTAATTCTCTGATTCTCAATCTCTTCGTCATTCTTCTTTGTTCTTGCTCTTCTTCTTCTTGGTCTAGTTGTACTACTAGACATTTCAGCTGGAGAGTCCAAGTGTGGCTGTTGTTCTTGTTGATTTTGGATTGCAAAATTATGGTCTAAAACAGAGGACGAATTCTGACTCCATTGATGAAATTCAGTTTGGGAATCCACCAGTAATGGAGGTGGTAAGTTCCAATTGGAGTAGCCCTCGTACTCCTCTGGTGCAGATACATTTTGATTATTTGCAAGAAATTCATCAAACGTCTCATTGTTGTAATAATCAGAGCCCCAATTTGTAGTTCCAAGCAAGGCGTAAAGATATTGTTGCTGTTGCGTTATAGCTTCTAGAGCCATTATCGATTGATGAAGTCTATGAGTAGAGTGCGAGAATTTTGATTTTGAAACGGACTAAAAGGGAAAGGGAATATCCGACAGAAATGTAACAAAATGAGTTCTGGTTCTTTTGGGGTGAATTATTTCACCTTTTAAAGGCGTTCGATGGTATATAGACCACAAACATGCACAGAATATTGCACGTGAAATTCTTTTGAACATATTCACATTTTTTATAATACAAAACAAAATTGAGTAATAAAATAAAATTCGACCTTTTGCCTTTTGCTCTTTTTTCTTCAAGGTATCAATAATCATCATTTATGTCCAACTATATATTTGTTGGTGAAAATTACAGATTACAAATTGCAATTAAAAAATAAAATTTCTTCAGGCTGAAATGTAGATATTTCACTCTCTTTTAAGGAGATTGAAACTTAATGCAACAAATCTTTTTATCGGTCCATCAGTAATCTTCTTGACTTGTCCCCTCCAGGATACAATAACCTAATCACATAGTATAACTCAATAACTCTGTACAAAAGTTGAGTTCAAAGCTTCACAAAAAGTACACTTCTCTTCAACTAAAAAGAATTTTATTTTTGACAAAAAAATTTGCACTATATTTTTTGTGCATTCAAAATAAAAGAAGATCATCACTATTTATAGATAAGAAAGTCTTCATTGTAATGAATAGAAAGATAATAGAGCAATACATAGAAAAGATAAATGGACTATTAGAGATTCTATGAATTGAGAGACATAAAAAAGAATAAAGAATGAAATAAAAAGTAATTTCAATGTTGAACTAATGGCCTTCACAGACCACGTTCTGGAAGTAACCAAGAGTGCAATGATTCTCAAAAGAGTAATGCAGTAATGAATTATGTTGTTTTATTTTATATAACACTCTTTGATTTGATATGGTATTCAAGTAAAAAAAAAACTTAAAAAACTTATGGTCTAAAATTATCTATAGATATTTATATAGTTAAAAATGATTTTATTAAATATAAAAAAAAAATTAGTAAAGTGATATATTTTTTTAGAGGAACTAAAAAAAGATACAGCATAAAATAAAACGAAAGGAGTCATGATAAAATGCCCACCAACGGTTGATAAGATCAGCCACTAAAAAGGATGGGAGGACAACATCTTTGTACTCCAACATAAGCAAATTAATATTAAAATTCTAACGAAACACTACTGATCTATCGGATAATGGATATAAGATTGTTAGCAGATGCTATTGAATGTGTGTATCATTGAAGGATATATGTGGTGGATGAATAAAAAATCTTGAGTTAGAGCACTGTGGATAAAGAAATTAAAATGTGAATATAAATTAATTAATGAATTTAAGATAATTTATAAGAACCTATTGGATGATAGAAGGACTTGTTCACATCAGGACTAAGAATTCTATGGTAGTTTTATCAAGGCGATAAATCGCCGTTTGGTATGTGAGATTGGATAAATAAGAATATTTCAATAAATTATCTTGTTTCATTTTTTTTTATATGGATAGTAATTTCACCATTTTAAGTATAAACACTGAGATAAAATAAGCACGAGGTTAGTTAATATTGAGGGGGAAGTATGGTGATTGATCTTGTATGGTGTTCTAGGTGAAAGGGGGAATCCAAGGTGAAAGGGGCGGAAACATTGCTTTAGTTATTTGCCTATCAATGTGATCTGTTTTGGGATGTTCTTGTTTGTGTTTGTCATCATCAAATAGGGGAATTTGTTAGATCAATAATGTTTTGATGAATTGAGAAACTTTGAGATGGAACTGTTCAGTTCAAAAGGTGTGAATAACAAATGAAGAGTTATAACTTTTCTGAAAAGGTTGTGATATTTCCAAGTGATTGTGACCTTTCCGGTAAGGCACAATAAACACTTTTTGTTCTCTATATAGAGAGAATTTTCCTATCATTTCAAAATGAGTTTTTCTGATTTATTCTTCTTGTTCTACACAAACAAATTCTAGTGTGCTTTACTGTTATTGAGCGATTCGCTGACAGAGTGGTTTTAGGTATCAATACTCTGATGAGTAAAATCGTTCTATCCTAGGAGGATATATTCCATTAACCTCGGGTACTTGAGGGGAATACTTTCCTTAAGGATACACTATGTATTCAGTGGGCTGGATTTTCTTCTTGTCAATTTTATTTTTTGATTTTCTTTACAAATTTTGTTTTCATTACTAGTTTTAGTTTTTGATTTTGAAAACTTGTTAGAATCTTTGTGATTATTAATTCACAAAGTTTTGTTTTACAATTTTTTTTCCTATAAAAGTTTTGTACAACAAAAGTTTTGTTTACTGCAAAAGTTTTCGTTGAACAAAATTTTTTGTTCTAAGTATTTTAGTAATAAATGTTGGTCAACAGGGACTTGATCCCGTCTTAGAGTAATGCTGATATTTTGAAGAATAATTTTTTTAAAAGTGACTTCATCTACAAATAACTAATTTTCTCAAGTTCGCAAGTGAATATGTGTGACGTTTTTTGCTGGCCTATGATTTTAAGTCAAATATTGTGATTTGGCGAGTGGTCCCTGATAATTTATTATTTGTCCTTTAAGGGGTTGAAATATATTGTGAATGAAAGGGAAAAAAATCATCCACTCCAACATACACACATCTGAAATACACTATCTTCGTCTTCATCTTTTTGGAAATAGATTGAAGAAATGGTCATGGCTCAAGTGCTTTCATTGTTCTTTATGAAGATTTCTCTTAGTTTTATTTCCCTAATCTGATTATGAACCAGATCCTCTCTTATAAAGGAATTTGAGATTTTTTCTTTGAGAACGTTCTTTGGTGTTTTTACTCTGGTCCTTAGTTGAGTTAGCTAGGTGGTGGTGGTTGTCCTTCAACTTGGTTCGAGAGGATTCATTTCTTGTAAGGGGAAAGGGGATTGTGGATCACTTCTAAAATTGTAAGGGTTTACAATTTTTGCTCCTTAAAGTTAATGAAATTTGAGCTGAAATCCTGTGGATCAGGTAGTGATTTTACCTCCCTTGAGCAAGGAAGGTTTCCACTCTAAATTATTGAGACTTTACTTTCTATCTTTCTTCGTTTTATTTATGTTAAGGGACCTGGTCCCTTGGTAGAGTAGAAGTGCACAGTCTAACAGTTAATACTTCAAAACAAACATAAAATAAAATTAATTTCAAATTTTAACCCAATATTATTATCTTTATCTCATGTACTAAACTACCCCTGACCTCCTTAGTTTGACGTATCTTTATTCTTCAACCAAAATTGAATTTTCGCCTTCAATTTCATTTTTTTATGACATCGATGAGACTGTAAAGATTATATATTTAGTTGAAACGGTAAGAGTTACTTTTAAAAAGTCACACGTCCAATATGAAATTCTTGAAGTATACTTAATTATATATTCACTTCAATATTATATATTAGGATCTTTACATAAAGTCGAATTAACTGATTAATAATACAGATTAATTAGTAGAAATATATTACTCCTAATGTATATATGCAAATATGGAAACCCGACCCTTTTTTCTTCTTTATCTATACTATATTAAAAGTGTGCAGACCTTTGTAATTATAATTTATCATGGGTTCTAATTAGTTATATACGACCTTTGTAAATAAATAGTTTATCAAAATTAGTGAATTAATTTTTCTCTCTAATATTTATTATAGAAAAAGGTACACGTTTTGATCACGTGCAAATCGCATACGACTAGTAATATCTAAAAACGATAGCTTTTGTATTACCGCCTGAATGTCGTAATTAGTGTTTTACGAAACGGAAGTCAAACTCAACTTAACGATCAGCTAATTAGTGAATTATTAACTGAGAAGCCCCCAAACATCAGTAGGCCAAACATTGTACCTTTTCTTTTTTTAAGTTTCTTTTTAAAAAAAATAGTATTTTTCCCAACTCATGATATATAAATTTGGACTTTTTATTTTTTATGACAAGGGAATTTGTCGTGTTATTTTCCAAGTGTGCACAAGATAATCTCCCTCAATATAATACACCACAAATTAAACAAAAAAGGTTAATCACACTAGAGAAATAAGCCTCATACAATTAACTTGATCAAGAAAGCATTCAGGAGTTTCGAATAATCTAAGATGTTAATATAATTTGGACTCTTCTAAATGTGACGTCTATTCTCTTCAATCTACATGATTTATACATAGATGATAGTAACATGCTACTTTACTCGTCTTTTTGTGAGGCGATGGAAGGTGGGTTAACGAGGGACGAGAAACTTTGCTGCAATACTTCCCATTTTTTGTCAATTTACATTTGAACAAATTGAATGATCAGAGAGAAATATTACTTAAAATGCATGTTTAGTAAGGTAATTCGTTGAACTAAAGCTCCAATATAATTATGATTTGGGAAGAATTCGATCGCTAGGATCTATTGTATACAATCTTATTTTCAGACTATTTCTTAGACTAAAACCCATACTCTCCGAATCACATGTCAGTTAAAATGCATGTTTATTCCTAACTATCTAATTAAGTATGCATGAATATTACCTGGAGGATCAATAATTAATTACTCCATGATCTGTGCATAACAGCAAAGTATATCTTTATTTATAATTAGAAAACGTAGAGTGACACGGAACAAGGTGGCCTGGGGACCTCACCTATGCCACATGGCTAAACCCTAGTCCTCTATAAGTCCCCATGCAAATATAGGCATCAACTACTTTATACCAGTGATAGAGTCAGAATTTCCATCAAGAGGTTTAAAATTTTAAAAAATAGGCACATAAATTAAATGAAGAGGATTCGATAATTATCATATATAGATTAAAAAAAATCATTTTTATCATATATAAATAAGATAATTTTTTTATCGAAAGAGGTTCAAATGAACCTCTAATTTTAATATGATTCCGCCACTGCTTCATACATGCACCCAATTAAGGACTACTTTGTAATTTCATCAAGTTAGTATAAATGATAAGATAAAATAATTTTGAGATCAATTGACTAATGTTCCATATCAAATAGAGATTAAAATTAATTTCAAAATTATTATTCTTATGGCAGCTACGTACTATTGACCCCTAGGTGTGTTATTTAATGGTTTATATCCAAAGGATCATATTGCTCCATAAATGCTTTCGTCAGATTTTTTCAATAAAGAAATTAAACTGTATAAATAATTATTAGATCCTTCAGCTGTCAATGTGAACTCTTTCTTTGAAAATTATTTAAGAATCAAGTCTTGGAGCAAATCCAAAATTTATTGCGACGTGCATGTCAAATTAACGTTAGTTTATTTCAACTCTTTTGTCTGTCATTTACTGAATTAAACAACGCGTTAAATAATGGCCCCCATATATACTAACGTTAGGTGCAAATTTATCTTGGATTCTTATATTTAATACGGAAAGATTTTCATCCACAAACAGTCCAAAAGAGGAAAATAAAATTGCAATTATGAAGAGACACATACCAAAATTAAAAACGACCCTTATTCAGAAGTGAAAATTAGTACTTGAAATTTATAAATTCTGAATTTTAAAAAACATAATTTATTTAGTTTTAATATTACAAGGTACTGCCGCACCCGTTAGCAGCGGAATTACAGCTGTCCTTTCACTTATTATGTAACTGCCATATAGTATGTAGTGTAATTATGAACCGCTCTTGAAATTTTATAAATTCTTCAACAAATAGACAAGATATCAAATATTATCTTTTTCGTAAAGTTATATTTGATGCTCATAGTAATCAAAATACATTAAAAAAATTTAAATCATTCTACATTACAAAAATATGTCTCGAATTAAGGAGAAAAATAATTTATATTCATAAATATCGATCAATAAATTCCATATTTTATCAAAGGAAAAAAAGTAGTTTAAGAACCACTAAAAGTACAAAGATAAAAAAAAGTGGGGACGACAATGGGGTGGAGCGGGGCAAGTATAGATCAAGTTTAGAGTTATACAAGACGAGGTGAGGTGGGTTTAAAGTTATGCAAGGTGAGGCGGCAGTGGCGGATCAAGGATTTTAAATCAGAGGGTTCGAAATATAAAAGTATAAATGTGCGAATAAACCAATAAAATACAATTTTCAAAGGAAGCAGTAATATATAATCTAATATTATTTCACCACTTTAAAAAAAGTGAAAAATTGGGTTGGTTCCCCAAGGTCGAAATTAAATAAAAGGGAATAATTAAGAGAAACTAAAAAATATAGCTTTAAGTGGGATTCAAATACTGAGCGTGAGGTTCATTTAAAAAGAAACCTACCACTATGTTAGCTTTTGCTTATTGTTTAGGAGGTTCAAATTATATA
>JBCEWC010007285.1:0-21643 GCA_038996855.1 Solanum aculeatissimum | reverse complement strand
TTAATAATATACTAATGTCTGTGTTTTCTATATTAGGTATTCTGGTACTTTGATTTCTAATACTGTCTTGTTGTTGTTTAATAAAGTCTAAGTTTTGTTCTAATCTATTTATTATTAAATCAGTCTTATCTACTTTCTTTTCTATTTGTGTTAAAAAGTCTATAATTTTATTATTCTCTTTCTGCAAATTTTCTCCTAGTATGATTATTAAATCGGTAATGGTATTTAACTGTGGATTATCTCCGTGTAAAGAATGGTCTCCTATATTAAAATTACACCTAATTAACGAATTGTCTTTTAGTTTCTTATATTTCTTTTCGTTGGGTATTTTTAAATCTAAATAGTCTAAATGTTTTAAGCTATAATCTATATTTCTTAAATTATCTATTTTTCTTTGTACTTATTTATCCTAATGGGATCCAAATTGGTAGGCTTTTCCTCCACACTAATCTTTCTCTAGCGTAATCTATTTTTCTATCTAAATAGTCTAATTCCCAAGAAATAGCTGATATATAATCCTCGTCTTGTACTAAGGATCTTATGCCTCGATTTGTTAAACCAAATGCCCAATCGGAAGTATGGACTAGTATGTCTCTATACTCAACTAGCGACCAATATAATTTTCTTAGCGAATTTCTTTCTCTAATGTATTCGTCTAATTCTTTCCTATCTTTATTATATAACCAATAGTTGAATCTTACTAATTTTTTAAAAGGACTACTTTCCATATAATTTATCCTATGGGAATATAATCTAAGCTATTCTTAATAGTTTTTAATTTCCAACTATAATAATTTATATCTGTTCTAATATTTTGTAGAGTACTTAAAATAAAGATTCTATATTCTATCCAATCCTTTAAATTGAAATCAGATATCAATTGAGAGCATTTTTGCTCTTTTCTGATAGTAAAAGGGCATTTTTGATCCTTTTCCCTTTATATAATATAATAGGTGAAGAAAACTCAAAAAAATTGCAACAATTAATATAATAATTATTTAGAGTTTATAGGATTTCATTAACTCCCACCTATTCTATAGTAAAAGTATTATTTAATACTTAATTAATTAGATTTCATTCAATAAGACCCTTACTTTAAATATTCATTTATAGAATTTAGTCAAAAAGTTGTAAAAATATTAGTGTCATTAACTTAGCTTGTACTCCCTCCGTTTCATTTTAGTTGTCATGATTTTTATATTTAGAGTTAAACTATATAAATTTTGACTAACATTTTAATATGTATTTTTTTCATCATATTAATATAAAAAAATTACAATCAATAATACTTTTATATAATTTTTGAATATCTATTTTATTTTTTTTAAATATCAAATTAATTTAATCTAATTTAGCTTTAAAAATTAATCAAATTGATTTTCAAAGTAATGCAACATGATAACTAAAATGAGACAGAGAAAATAGTAATTTTTGGTTTTAGCAGAGGGATAATTAATTAGTATAAAATGATTTAAAGAGTAATTTCATAATTCATTTTTCAATTACCGGATTTCTCACTTTTTATTTTAAAAAAATAAAAAGTCATTTCCCTCCATCGATCCACATGTTACTTATTGAACAAAGTTTCATGATTGATCTATGGCTGATGAATGTCGAAAGCATCTTTGAGGTAATATTATAGTTCCTATGGGGTTGAGATGATGGGACAGATCATAAAGTACCTAACAAAAAGATATAATAAGAAGTTAATTACTTTAGGTAACATATATATGAGTTTTTCACCCTTTAGGTTTTGACGTATAAAATATATTTTGACAACATTTAAGTTAGTTTTATTGACATCAATAAAAGATTACCAATAGCATAATACGATAAAACTTAAAATATATTTTGGACCTTCTTCAAATCAATTCATAGTTCACATGAACTTAAAATACAGTTTGTAAAAACATGAACTGTGATCTCTTGTGCATGTTTATATGTACTGTAACTATATCTAATAAGTAATTAATATTTGTGAGAAATTAAATTTACTTTTTCGTACAAAATATTATAAATATAGGAGTTAAATGCTAATCCAATTTTGTACCTTGTAGCTTCCCACTTGGATGTCATCGGCCTACTTCTTGAGTGATTGTCAACTCGTTGTTGGAAATGCTGTACAGCTTAGAAGACGAAGAAGATGTACTTGGACCAGCACTATTTCTTCGTGCGATAAAAGCTGGTTGATTTGGCCTTGGTAGTGTTATGCTTTCACCTCCAAGCATGAAAACTACATTTGACATTACAGGACGCTCAGCTGGATCTTCTTGAACGCAGAGGAGTGCCACATTCACGCACTTTATCACTTCTTTTTCATCGCACGACTCAACAATGGTTTGATCCATCATGTCTAATGCCCTGTCGTTCATCCACAGTCTCCATACCTGTGATAAGTATTTACATCCGAGTCCATAAAAGCTTTAAGCAGAATGATATAAATATATTTTACTAGGGAAAATTTGGTACCTACATGACCAATGAGGTTTACATCTTCGAAAAATTCCATGTTTCTCCTCCCACTTATGATTTCGAGTAGGACCACTCCGAAGGCAAAAACATCAGACTTGATTGAAAAGAGTCCCTCCAATGCATATTCCGGTGACATATAGCCACTGTGTTAAGTGTTCCAGAATAGGTTATTGTAGCATCTAATTTGTGTAAACCAATACATAGAGTGAACTGATACCAAGTTTTGGAGTGTGTATATATCTTTTGCGCACCAAAACGAAGGTGAAAGCAGTACTAAGAGACTTACTATGTTCCAACGACTTTGTTAGTATTCGCTTCTGTACTTTTGCCTTCGACAATCCTTGCCAAGCCAAAATCTGATATTTTGGCATTCATTTCTTCGTCTAACAAGATGTTGCCTGTCTTTAAATCTCTATGAATGATCCTCAGCCTTGAGTCTTGGTGAAGATAAAGTAGCCCTCGAGCAATACCCAATATAATCTCAAAACGAATCCTCCAGTCCAGTAATCGACAGTATGCATGATCTAATTGCAAGGTTTGTAAGATAACTTCAGAGAGAATCAATCATAGAACTATTTGCACAAAACACTGCAATGAGTTTTGAGGTAGGGAGGGGAGTATACTAACCGAATAGAAACGTATCCAAGCTTTTATTGGGCATATATTCATACAACAAAATCTTTTCATTTCTCTCAACACAATAGCCTAGAAGCCTAACTAAATTTCTGTGCTGCAGTTTGGCAATTAACATTACTTCAGTTTTAAATTCTTCAACACCTTGTCCAGAAGTACTCGACAACCTTTTAACTGCCATATCAGTACCTCCGGGAAACTTACCCTGCATAAATATTTCTCAGAAATGTTGTATAACAAATAAGAAAGAAAAAGAATCCCAATGGGTAAAACAACTTATATTAGAACAAAGAAAAAAAAAGAAAGTTGCAAAACCTTATAAACAGGTCCAAATCCACCTCTCCCGAGCTTACTTGCATTTGAGAAGTTTCCTGTAGCAACTAGTATGGTATTCAAGCTGAAAAACGGAACATCAATCCGTTTCTTATCATCTTCAGTGATTAAATCTTCATCAGAACTATCTCTATGAGGCAAGTGCTCCATAGGCATTCCCAAAACAATTTCTCTGGCTTCTATAATTAAAGCAATTAAGTGATTAAGATATCCAAAAGTTGAACTTCAGAAAAAGAGATGGAATTTCTGCTTTGATACCTTGACTTTTTGCCACTCTTTTGTGGTGATAAATTATATAACTAATGCCGCCCAGAACTATAACTCCAAGAGTTAGATAGATGGAAATAAAAAGGGGTCTCTGATTCCGTGAGGATGGCATCGTTGTGTTGAATGGTCCTGGTGTTGCAACTTCTAGTAATTCAAGAAATGAAATAAGTGTTGGTATCATAAAGGTAAAATGAAGAACATATGGTCACACATCAGCTTTTTATTTGTACATAAAAGTTGAGTTAAAAAGTAAATACCATCACGGGAAACGCGGATAGAGAGATTGAGGCCACCAGTGTAGTTCTCCTGGAGATTATTGAGACTCGACCCCCAAAACGAGCATCCAGAATCATTAGAATATGTGTACGCTTGGCACGAGCAGTTGCTTAGACAATAACTCCTGCAGTTCTCACTGGTATTAATGCCTCTATTAGTCCCGTCTGGATTCCCAAATCTCATTGAGCTCAGATCCACAAAGGTGTCTTCTTTGCACGAGCTATCTGATATTCTCGAACAACCACCTGAAAATTCCCCCTCTCCATAATCTTCTGGAGAATCACTCTTAAAACCAGGCAAACATCTGCACACTGGCCTTTCGTTGCTGTTACAAATCTCAAATTTCCCACATTTCCTATACACGTCACATGTATCATTTGGGGCAGACCAAGACGAGACCCATCTATTCGTGTTCTCCCAAATATAGAATTGTATTTTCCCGTAGGAGTTCATCAGAAGTCTATTACCTTCAAAAATAGAGTCATTGTAACTGTGGTCGGCAAACCTTGAATAATTAGTCCGTTTAACTTTACGAGCATTATTGAATGATGTTCTTCCCGCTTCCGTTGAATTATTGGATAAAAAGTTGGTGACATAAGAGGGCATGTCATTGAATCTGAAGGGTTCAAAAATAGTTGATTTTGCAGACCCTCGTACTGATACAGGCCCTCTCCAGTGAATTTTACTCAACTCAGTATCAAGGATGACATATTTTTTGTTGTCATTTTGATCTACTTTGAATTTGTACTTGCCATTTCCACTTCCAGATGCCTCCCAAGAAGTTAATTCCAGACTCCCCAATTTCATGCCAGGAAGGAAAGTATTGGTTGGATTCTCAAAACTCTGCCACGGTTTACCTCCTGTTTCATCAACTAAAACCAAGTTCCCTGAATCCAACAACTCTGCTCTACTGCTAGAAGCATCTTCTAGTTCTGTGGAGAAATAAGTGTATCCACTAATTGAATTCAACACTTTGAGGTTACCATCTTCAACGACCACCGAAATATTCTCCTTCCTTTCTCTTGAATATCGAATCGGATTGCTCCCATTAGCAACCCATACAACAGTTCTAGGACTTAACTTGTAATACCATATGCCTACGTATCTGTTTAACCCTGCATCATCAGAAAAGAATCCCATTTCGAACTTTTCTCCAGCAGATACGAGTGTTTCACCATTGTCAATTAATTTACTCCTTCCATCGATGCTGCTCCTTCCATCACATCCACATAAAATCACCAACAATGTAAACAATAACAAGAGAAAATTACTTAATTGCATAACATAAACTTTTCCAGCAACTTGATCCAATAGCATTTTGTTTTTCTTTTTTATTGGTTTTTGATGATATGAAAAAAAAACATTCATTCAATTGGGTAGCTCTATTTCACCTTACTTGCAACCTATTAAGAGTATAGTCAACACACCAAGTCAATGGTCGTTCTTAAAATAATTTCTTGTGTTTTTCTTCCAGCCAATTATTGAAATTTGATATGATAAACTTCGTCTCTATTATCACTCAACTGTCCAGAATAGTTTGATTTGGATACAAGTTATGTGGAGTTTAGTCATATTAACTTTTTGTTTGTTTGGTTTGTTATATTTAAAATTATATTCATTAGGTAATTTTTAAGAATAAGTTGTTTGTCTACAATAATACGCTCCATCTTATTTAATATTTTTTAATATATATATTTTCTTTGTAAGTTTTAGTTATTCATTCTTAAAAATAAATTTTTTATTTTATTTAACTTTAAAAAAAAATTGTATGCATTTCTATGATTGTGCCGTGTGTTTTTAAAATTAAACTTTCATCTTATTTAACTTAAAATTAAAATTTCCATCTTACTTAACAAATGTTGTTCTTATTAGGTTAAAAATAAAACTTCCATTTTAAGTTTATTAAAGTAAAAGAAATTTTATTATTAAAATTATCTCCATTTTAAAGTTATCTACATTTTAATTGATATAAAAAAAAGTAATATTAAGTGAGTATAAACTATTTAATTAAAAATATGTAATTTAGTAATGGAGAGAACATTTTAAGAAAAATCAAAATATAAATAAGCATAGACAACTAATTTCAACTTATAATATATTCATAAATAGATCGATTAATTAAGATTGGAAGTGTTATTATAAATGTTGCTGATAATTATGTTAATATACATGAATATGAAAATGGTGTATGAAAGAGAGTTTAAGTAAGGTATTTTTGTTATTTACATACTTTATTCGTTATCCTGGATTAATATTCCACCTCAAGAAGGAATAAGTTATTTCGGTATTAATTGTTAATTCTGGAATAAGTTATCCTATCTTTTACAACCAAACAAGAGATTAAAGGGCACTCAAAAATTATCTCAGGATTAACTCCTCTTATCCATTACACCAAATGACCTCTTATAGTAATGTTTTTAGTTTGTAATAAAACAATCACTTATTTATATAATTGAATGACTTTTTGAGTAATGAACTCTAAATAAATTTCTTCGTTGTGGCAAGGTTTGTAGGATTATTTTATCCTATGTTTGGTTGGAGGTGTTAGATAGTTATGAGATTATGTATTCCACCATTTATACCTTAGTAATAAGACAAGTTATCACATATACATGATGAGTTAACTTATCTCGAGATAACTTATTCTGTATTAATTAATCTCGAAATAATTTACTCTCAACCAAACAACCTATTAGAAATTTGATAAGTAGATAGAGTAAATTAACTTTATTATTATATTAGTTCATCATATTAGTAGAGATTTAGCAAAATACTGTTAGAATTACTTTCTAATTCTATTTGGTGTGACTTCACACAACAACGAAGAAAAGTAAAGAAATATTTAATAATTTGGACTAGTATTATTATTGACAGAAATATAACCACATACGTTATTTTCATTTTAAGATGAGACGACCACAAGTCAACTTTGAAGTAGAGAATTTTCTCCTACACTCATTCTTTTATTTATTGTCTCTTCGTTTATTTTCTCTATTCACAAATAAGACATATTGTCCTCATCTCACAAACAATTCCTGGAATCAAAAGCTTTTTGTAATGCGTCAAAGACTAAATTCCAGTTTTGATTTTTTCGGAATGATATAATGCAAAAATGACTCATTTAAGCGTTAATTTTAGATGTGCTCAAATAGCCGCTTAAATTTTATGGTGTATTATATATGGGACAATTTATGTCTTACGTGTATTATGTCATGTAGAACATGTGTATTACTCATTTAATTTTATAAAAGTTTAAAGGTCTAGTTATGCACATAAAAAATTGATGGGCATAGATGCTAGCTAGAGGAGACGTATATTATATATTATGCCTTTCAAAACTCCTGATAAATAAAAAATTAGTGTTGATTAATGGGTGGGTTCCTCCCGATTTTAGGCTAGTCAAAATGAGTTGAATCGCCTTTTCTTACTTGGACTAAAATGGACTAACAATGAGTCATAGTTAAAAAAATAATTATTTAAATATTTTAACAAGATTTCTTCCGGATCAATTTAGGTTACATACTCAATCCAAATAAGTCGAATTTGGATAACAATCCAACATATTTAATTATTAGAAGAAGGACTAAGGGGTCGTTGGGTATCTGATTTAAATATGAGTTATGCACGTATTAAATTATGTATAAATAATATTATGCTTAGTAGCTAAAAAGGAGGTAAATTATTATGTATAAAATTAATAATATTTTTAATTTGTAATTTAAAAATTCATATAACTAATGTCTAAGTTACGATCGCATCTACGTATTATTTTACGAAGGAAAGAAAATGAAATAACTAATGCATGCATAACAAATACTTACACAAAATAAACTAATACGTACATTACTAATACCAATATAACTATAACCCACTCACAAATGACCCCTAAGCATGCACCAAAACATCTTTTAATAGAAAGGTATCAGCTCTATTATTTGTTTTTTACTATGGTTTTATTTCACAATGAATTATAAATTTTATTGTAGACTAAAATTCGTTAAAGAAAATATGCAGTAAACTTAACAAATGTCGATATGTCCGAGTGGTTAAGGAGACAGACTTGAAATCTGTTGGGCTTCGCCCGCGCAGGTTCGAACCCTGCTGTCGACGTCCTCTATTTTCTTTTCTATTATTGGTTTCCAAGTTTTTTTGTTTTTTTGCTTTTTTTATTTTTCCAGTGCTTGCATGAAGCATTCACTAAGCTTGTGAACCACAAAAATAAAGCAGGAATTTTTGTAGCTCCAATTGGTGGTTACATTTTGTTGGTGAAAGTTTAATTTTCCACTTTATAATATTCTCTTAATAATATATCCAATGTATTTTTACAAGCGAAATCTATAGAAGACAGAGTATATACAGGTCTTATTTGAAAGACCAACCACTCAAGCAACACAAGAATTACTACTTGTTATGAAATACATTGTACGAATGTCCATACATATTCAGCAAGTTCTATGAATCTTTCGTAAGTTACTATTTCTCTATCAATTTGAACACATAATATTGATAAATTAAGATGTCATCCACCTTTTACACTTGAATAAGATAATCTCAACATTCTCCTCTTTACTATATTTTGTGTTTTTGTCAAAATCTTATTGTTAATTCCTTTCTGTCTCTTGATAGTTGATGGTGATGCCGAACTAAATCGGCCTTCTTAGGAACATGGTTCACAATGAAATGAACATTCATGGTGTGGTGCCTCAGTCTTTTCCTTTTGGGACAAAAATTATCAATAATAACATATCCAGTGAAATCTCACAAGTGAGGTCTGGAAGGATCAAATGACCTTGATAGTACCTCAAAGTTATAGACGTTGTTTCCTAGGGGGGACAAAAATTATCAACACTCTGAAAAAATATTTTATAATGAGAAAATTAAATTTCCATATTAAATAAAATATCTCGTCTCATACCTATATTTTAAGACACAAAATTTTATGATTTATCAAGATTGCGCATATAGTTAAAGAATTAAGATGTATAGTTTAACGGGTCATTTGATAGCAGATTAGAGTTATGCAGGTGTTAATAATTTTAGAACTAGTTATGAGTGAATCTATGTATCATTCTATGCATGTATAAGCTATGCAAGTATAGTTATACACATATTAGTTATTTCACCTTCCATCCTTCATAAATTAATTCATAAAGTAACTTATAACTTATAGATGTATTAGTTATGCGTGTTTCTAAATTATCAATCAAACGTTATCTTAATTTTATATGTTAATAATTTTATATTTTATCTACCTGCCAAATATCAAATTACACAAAAATTAATACATAAATATTCATCCATCCTATTTTATGTGGCACCCCTTGACTTGGTTCAATGTTTAGAAAAAAAGAAATGACTTTTGAAACTTGTGATCTAACACAATCTTTAAATATTTTTGTGATTTAGATCTTATTAAGGATAAAGGAGGTGTTTTAAAATTAAATTATTTTAAATTATAGTAAAGTAGCATTTTTATTAAGACGGACTAAAAAGAAAAAGGACTTTATATAGGGATGTGCAAAAATCAAATCCACCAACAAACTGGATTGAAAAAAAAGTTATTGGTTTGTATCACGCTCCTAGAGGGTACCCTAGGCATGACCAACGATTAAAAATCATTGTTGGTCCCCAAGCAAACCACTTAACTCAATTCACTCATTTAATCAGTGGAAGACGCAATGTAATCAAAGAAATACTCAAGTGGGCATTTAAAAAATATCATCATCAATAAATAAATAGTATATTGAAAACACTTAAATATAATGCAACTCAACTTCATAAACTCAATAATAAAATTTATGATTTTAAAATAGACTCTAAAAACATCATTCTAACTCAGCATCTACTTTGTCTATGAAGTCTCTATCTAACTCATAAGAAGGTGAGATGACAAGTCTTAGGCTACATCAAATAATTACTAATAACTGAAAGAAAAAATTCAAAAAAAAAAAAATTCCTCCCATAGCAAATAAGTCTCACCAACTGTTAATGAATAGAAGTCATACCGAAGTGTCTGCAATCATGAGTATCTAAATCTGCATCATAAAACAATGCAGCGTCAAGGGGCATCAGTACATAGAATGTACGGTATGTAAAATGGTTGAATAGAAACAATACTCAAGGATACTTAATGATAAGAGCAAAACTTAACTCAACTTAATATGATATGCAAGTTTAAAAATAAACCAGTGCTTTCAACAATCATCAATATGCATATGCAACTCGTTAAAATAATAATAATAATATATATATATATATATGAGTGAGCAATGATACAACGAATTGATGTCGTTGCAACAACCGTCCAATACCTTACCGGAGTAAGGGACAAAACGTCAATGCATCTAGTATAAAAGTCCTTTTTTAGGAACAAGAGAGGCACAATCTCTTGCCTACATTGGCTACATAGTTTATGAACATTGAGTTATTTGTACTTTTACCCAAATGGTGCTCAATACTACTCCCAAAACATGTGCTCATATCTTTCAAGTGAGTAAATTACTTACAAATCATCTCGTTTAATCTCATCGGACTTTAACTCAAAAAGCTCAAACTCGTCTCAAATCATTATGCTCTTTTAATTTAAAATATACTTTCAAAATTATTTGTATATCGTCAAAACTCTTTTGTCAAAAACATCATTCATGCTCAAAACTCATGCTCAATTAGACTCAGTGGACAAATTCATTTAGACTCAATACTCAACTCTTTATAAGCTCTTTAAAATATGCAAAGGCCCAGTTTATAGATTATACTTCCTTGTTAAATGCCTAAAAAACCATCAATTTCAACTAAAAAATAATACATAAAAAATCATAATTATCTACTCAACTAGAACTCGAATGAATGTAGTCATGAACAACAATTTCAATAACTCACAATTTAAAAACATCAACAATATCATTATACAAGTATATAGAACTCAAGGAACGCATAATTAACTCAATTCGAAATTCAATAAAGTTAGGGCTCAATCTCAATTCATACTCATAGATGAAAGAAATTAGATATAGAACGTGTGGATGAACTCAATCCAATGCTATAATTAGCGTTACATACCTGGAAAGAAGAATAACTAAGCGAAAGTAGGAGATTAGGCTTGAAATTCTTGAACCCCTGGCTTTTCCTTTTATCTTCAACCCTTGTTCTCAAAAGTGATTAGGCATAAATGAGAGAAATTTAACATTTGATATTGATATGGGACGAGCTTGGTGCCAAAACGACATGGATTAAATAAAGGAGGGGTGACAAAAAGATTGTAATGCCCTCCATTTAAAACTGAAAAATGGGTACTGAGATTGAGCAAGTCTACGATGCAGACTTATTCTATTTCAGTTCATTTTTTCGAAATACATAAAACGCATTCGAGAAACGTGATTTATGAACAACTTATAAATTGCATACAACATATGTGTTTTATAACCAAGTCCACAAAGCTAACTTGACACAAACTCTTCTGATTAAAGAAATAAAATTTCAACTTCGATGATAAAAAATTCCACCCACGCGAACCTAATTCAAGATACTTCCTTTTTTTATTTTTTTCTTGTTTTAGGCTAATTTCAATTAGGATCGTATAGGGTGTTACAATTTGTGGCTATTGAATTATTGGGTTATTGTGTTTTTTATGGTTATATCAAAAAGAAATTATTGGGTTATTACTTCGATTTTGATTTTTTAATATTAGGTTATTGGATAAATCAATAACCCATTAAGATTATAATAGTTTACTACTTTGTCTTTATATAAATATTAAATATTAATATCACTACCTTACTGATTATTATCGTTGCCCTTTAGCTTTGAAATCACACTTCACAATGACTTTGGATTCACAAAAATAAACTTGTTTATATGTGTTATATTTGTATTGTTCTTTTCATGTTAGTTATTGTTGTTTCTATTTTTATAAGTATTATGATAATTTTCTTATTAGGTAAATCCAAAATCAAATTATTAAGGACCAAACTCGATAAATAAAAAATCGATAAAATATCTTACCCGTTAATTATTGGTTTAATATATTTAAAAAGTGCAAATCAATAAACTGAACTGATAATACATAAAATTAAAATTAGCCAACCAATGCATACTCCAATACCACATAAAATGAGATAAAAAGATGAGCCTTTTCTTTATCCAGTTACCAAACGACCCTAAGTGATCAGCTATCAATTTTGCTAAGAGTTGTGAGCCAGTGTATTATTGACATATCTAATGCTACGAGTTATGATAGCACGTGCTACATATGGGTCCAATAATATTAATTTTTATAGCAATTTTTTTTTTTATAATATGTGAAATAATAGTTATGTTTGAATGTACTATTATTTAAAAGTGAGTTAAAAATAAGCTATAATTAGTTAATTTTTAAATTTAAAACCTAATTTCAAATTTTAATGGCCAAATATTGATTATTAAATAAAGTATATTTATTCTAAAAAATATGAATCATACTTTTATAGCCAAATGGATAGCTTAAGAGTAAAAAGAAATGAACGCCTACATAAATATTTTTTTTTAATCTTTTCAAGTAATTAACAAAAAGAATACAAAATTGCTAAAATCTTTTGTCTTTTGAATTTTCAGGTAAATTTTATCGTTGAAAAATAGTATAAAGTTATCAAATAATTTCTTCGTTCACTTTTATTTATTCACTATATAAAAAAATATTTTTTAACTTTATTTTTCACTTTTTTCATATCAAGATAAATATTGTTCATGTCTTACCCGTGATATTAATTACTTATTCATTAAATTATTTTTTAAAACTTAAAATTATATATCAATTAATATGAAAATTATGACTAAATATTCATATAAATAATTAATTTAAGAGAGAGATAAAATTTAAAGTGGAGAAATAAAAATAAATAAACTAAATACTAACCCAGAAAATAGACGGAGGAAACACAAAAGGAGAATAAGCAAGCAACACAAGCAGTCATGTTGACGACTTGCAACTCGCTTATTTTCATTTCTTACAGGTACTATTTACGATAATCCATGCTATGTACATGATCAATAATATTAATTTTTATAGCAATTAATTATACTTTTTATAATATGTAAAATAATATTTATATTTGAATATACTATATTTTTAAAGTGAGTTAGAAATAAGCTATAACTAGTTTTTATTCAAATTTGTAACATAATTTCAAATACTCATGGTCAAATAAAGTAAATTTATTCTTAAAAAAAATGTAAATAGTATTTTTATAGTCAAATGGATAACTTAGAATCGAAAAGAAATGAACGACCACACAAATAATTTTTTATCTTTTCAAGTTAAAAAAAAGAACACAATTATTATAACAAAATTTATTTTGTCCTTTGAATTTTTTGGTAAATCTTACTATTAAAAAATAATAGAAAGTTATTAAATACTCCCTCCATTCACTTTTTATTTATTCATTATATAAAAATATTATTTTATTTTATTTTGCACTTTTTGCATATCAAGATAAATTTTGTTCATGTCTTACACGTGATATTAACTACTTATTCGTTGAATTATTATTCAAAACTTAAGATCATGAATTAAGTAATATGAAAATTGTGATAAAATATTCATAGTAATCACTTTTTTTTGTAATTAGGATATTTCATTACTAGAATAAACTAAGCATTCTGATCACTGTTTGTGTGCCAAAAAATAGTTAGTGTGGCCACATTCCGGCCCAAGGATAACAAAATACTTAAGTTTGTTTTTCTAACATAACCAGTTCCTAAGATGTATGTCTGCTTCTACTTGTTTTACATCAAATACCTGAGAAACTACAAAAATAGATGTATCACCATAGCGATTCCTTCTTGCACCTTCTTTTGCTAAAACATTCATCACCTTGTTTGTTCCCTATACACGTGACACAACTCCACTCCTCCTAGCCTGTTCATTAAGGACCTCCATTCAAAAAGATGATTTTTATATCGTAAGTTGTCTGTCTGAAACATTTTAATAATTTCCTGTGCATGAATATTAATTTTACAGTGGGAAGAAATGGTGCTGCATGGCTAGCAGTAGCCCTTTTCGGAGTGCTTTAATCTCTGCTTCAATTGGGGTTGTGCTTGAAGGGAAGGGGTTGTGCATGAAGGGAAGTGCTTGATTTTAACCCATTAGCCATTTCCCCTCATGATTCCTAAACACTCATCAGGTCCTAGGTTGCTCTGTATTGCTCCATCTATATTGAGCTTGATGATTCCCCTGTCTGGGGATTCCAATTTGATGCTAATGTGTTGGGGGTGCTTGTGTTTGTCTTCTTTGTTAGCAATGATGAGATCATACTCCGCTGCTTGGGCATAGGTTTGGTCATAGTTGATGGCACATATCTTGCTGTTAAAAATGTTGTTGTTTCTGTTTAGCTAGATGTGCCACAAACAACCTGGGAGAAAAGTATTACAAAAAAAAAAACTTATTTAAGATATATGTACAATTTAAAATGGATAAATAAAATTAAATGTGATAAATACTAATGATAAATAGAGCCCACAAAATAGTCGAAAGAATTACAAAAAGGAGAATAGGCAAACAACATGTTGGCGGTTTGTTGTTTGCTTATTCTCATTTCTTATATGTGTTAGTTACAATAGTCCATGCTATGTACATGTCCAATAAAATTAATTTTTATAGCAATTAATTATACTTTTTATAATATATGAAATAATATTTATTAAATTTATTATTATTTAAAAGCTGAGTTGGAAAACAAACTATAATTAGTTATTTTTTAAATTTGAAATATGATTTCAAACTTTGACGGTTGAACATTGATTTTCAAATAGAGTAAATTTATTCTAAAAGGTGTGAATTATATTTTTATAATCAAATGGATAATTTAGAAGTGAAAAAAAATGAACGACCACACAAATAATTTTTTATCGTTTCAAGTTAACAAAAGAAAAAATCATATACGAAATTGCTACTTAACTTTTGAATTCTTGTGTAAATCTTATCATTAAAAAATAGTAGAAAGCTATCAAAAATACTCCCTTTGTTCACTTTTTTATTTATTCACTATTACATTTTGCATATTAAGATAAATTTTATTCACATGTTATCCTGACATTAATAACTTATTTGTTAAATAACTTTTCAATGATTTAAAATTACATACCAATTAATATGAATATTATAATAAAAATAAACGCCCTGCTATTTATTCCCATTTCTTACATGTTTAAAAATAGAAAATTAAATTGTGCGAATGTAGATGGAAGTAGAAAAGTCGCCATAAGGAAAGGACACATGGGACTGTATTTACCTTGTAAAATGATTTCATAATTAATCCAATGAATTGGTGGACCCATCTGCTGCACCACCAATTCAAATTCCTCTTCACGTGGCCCCATTACTCCACGTCGGACAAATCAGAATCTTCCTCCAACTCTAAATCTCCACGTCAGCTCACCCCACATTCGCTACAAAAATATCTCTTCCCGTCCCGAGCCACACAAGAAAAAAAGAAAAGTACCTACCACTTGTCACTCTTTCTCACCATTCACCTCCCTTGTTACGTTGTCGTTTTATATCACAACACGCATTCCTAGGTCTTTCCATTACATTTTATACCCCTCTTTGGTGTTTATATGGTTTTTGTTTAATGTTTAAAGGAAATTAAGGTGGTTTCTCTCTCCATCTTACTGTTTTGCTGATTTGATTTTCTTTCTCTTTTAGAGAGTAACTATGAAAATTTGTGAGCTTTGTAAAGGATTCGCTAGAATGTATTGTGAATCAGATAACGCGAGTTTGTGTTGGGACTGTGATATGAAGGTTCACTCCGCCAATTTTTTGGCGGCCAGGCATTCTAGATCTTTGTTATGTCAGGTGTGTCAATCTCCGACGGTTTGGTCTGCCGCGGGTGCCAAACTCGGAAAGACGATTTCTGTGTGCGAGAGTTGTGTGGATGGGTACTACCACAGGGATGAAGTGGAGGAGAGCGAAAGCGTGAACGATGAAGAAGTAGAGGAGAGTAGCGTGAACGATGAAGGCAGTGATAGAGGAGAAGAAGACGAGGAAACTGATTATGAAGAGGATATTGAAGAAGAGGACGAAGACGATCTACAGGTTGTTCCGTGGTCAACTACGATGCCTCCACCGCCTATTAGTTCATCCAGCAGCGAAGATTCATCAAATAACCGTAGAAATGACTCTTTGAAGCGGAAGCGAATGCGTGATCTGGATATTCATTCAGATGTACGAACTTTTTGTAGCTTTTCTTATTCTTAACCTTCGTTCTATACTTTCACGCCATTTTTTTTTTACATATTTCTCTTTCTTTTTTCACGAGGTTTTGAATACTCAAAACCTTCGTTTTCCTGGTTACAGGACGACAGCGGAAGTTCGTCATATCACCGGAAAATCCATACATCGCTGCCGGTGGAGGCAGACGGCGTAGACGAGGCAGCTGCTGCTGTTGTTGACTCATATTCAACAAGAATGAGAACGCCGGCTAAGATCCAGAGAACGGATCGTCTCACGGCTCCGGGATGTACGGCAGTGATAGAGTTTATCAAGAGAAATAATCGGCAGAGGATGAGCTCCGGTGCGGCGATCGTCGAGCTCTGTAGACTCAGTGATGATGACTCAAGGACCATAGATCTGGAAAGCTCAGAGTCATCGTAGCCGTCTGATTGACCATTCGTTTCAATTACATTACGTGGATTCTACTTTTTTAACTTACCCTTTACCCCCCAAATCTTGTAGTCGGTTGATAATTTAGGATAAGAGTTATTGATTTGCTTTAGTACTAATCTTCTTAGGGATAGGACCATTTCGTATTTTTTATTTTACTGTATGGTGTAATATTGTGTAGGATTAATACTACTAAGATGAGGACCTTAAAAAACACATTTGTATCATGCTTTACCTTCTTTTGTTTCTTCTCTTTCTTCTTGATCTGCTTCTTAATTTTAATCAGTTACAAAACAAAAATAATGAGGAATCAAGATTTTAAATCAGTAAGGTATAGATATTCTTTTTCATAATCGTGGAATTTAGGCACTTAGTGGTTGAGTTTCGATAAATTTTAACAAGATATCTACTGTTTTTTATCGATTTTTGGTGTGTTTTGAACATTTCTACTAAAATTTGAATCTAAAATATTTTTTCATGATTTAATTTTAGTTTTTTTTTAAAACGGAGGGAGTATAATTTCTGTTTTAATTGTAGATGTTATTATATTTTTTAAACTTTAATTTAATTTTTTTGATATATCATAAGTGATAAGACTACAAAGTTGAACAGTAGTTATTAGTTCTAGAACCTTTTGAAATGAAATAACCAGGAAAGGATTTGAGAGGGATCCTTTTAGCCAGAAGAAACCCAACATGAGTGGTTTGTTAAAAGTATCGGTTGCACCACTCGTTTTTATAACCTCTAATTTAAAAATGGTACAAAAAGCTGCAAGGCCATAACAATTTTGAGGTCATTTTACTTTTTTATTTTATTTAGTTTCCATATTAAAAAAATAAATATTTTATTATCTATTTTAGTAAAATTTCATATTATTTTTAGTATTAGATAGTTATATAAAATAACAACAATTAAACTTAAATTCTAAATTATTATTGTTAAAATTAATTCTCTGAATTACGCTTTTAATTAGAATAAATAACATAACACGAAAAGAACAGACTTTTTTACCCCTTTCTCTATTTTTTTTTCTCTCTTAGTGTTTATCATCGAAGCAATTTTTTTTTATCGAACATAAAAAAAAAAAAAGAAATAGTAAATACAAAAATAAATAACTTTTTTCGCAATAAGAAATTGCAGCTGTATGAGGGAAGTGGTTCAAATTGAGCAAAGAATAGATGAATGGTTGAAAACTTTAGCAAGTACTGAATATACAGTAACATAGACATTCAAAATTGTCTGCGTTTGACAAACACCACATATTTCTTTTAATAATTTTTATGACTCGTTTTCAGGAGATTAGTGAACCTAATTCGTTCTCCCTTTATTTGGGCCCACAGTTGATATGAATGAAGATATTTTGAGCAATTATTTTATTATTATTATTTGTAAAATATCTAGAGATTGATTGTTGTTGTGGCCTTAATTTGAGGATTAGTGTTGTTCCTTTCATCCTAATTTTGAATTATTAAGCAAACTATTTGTGGCCGGCAATCACATCAACTTTGCCCAAAGCTAAAAATTTGGAGAAAACTACTCACAGAACAAAGCCCACCGTTTTCCTTTATGTTACCAATTTTGTTTTGAGTTTAGCTTCTATTTATTTATTTATTCATAAAGCAATTTGGGATAGGTGCTAATTATTCTAAGTACTGATAATTTTAATAATTATGTCTCAAGTTTGAGTTGCTTTTATATATAATCTTTTTATTTTTAACTTCATTATATCTAGTGAATGTATCTCCTCTCGTCCTCCTTGTCCCTCTACTTTTTTGTATTTGTGTTTCACTTTTATGTATTTATATATGTATCTAATATTAAATATGCATTAATGTATCCATTGTATTTATTTATATCAATTTCATTCGGTGTATTTAATATTAGTTTCATGTATTTAACAAAACAAATGGGTATTGATGTATTTTGTGTAACTGTACATAGTAGTTACTTCCTCTATTTCAAATTAAGTGAATTGTTAGGTTATATTACACATACTAAGAAAAAAAAACCAACGATAAAATTTAATCATGTTTTTTCATTTTTACCCTTTTCAAACTCCAAACACTCATTTAATGCATTATTTATTTCTAATACAAAATTCAACCTTAGAAACTCAATTAATAAAAGGCAAAATTGAAAAAAAAATCAACATATCTCTTAAAAAGTAAACAATTCAATTATTTTGAAAACTCAAAAATCTCCAAACAATTCATTATTTTGAAATAGAGAAAGTAGTGTATTTATGATGCAGCTAGTGTATCTATTCACAAATACATTTATCTGATATCAATTTTGTGATGTATCCAATGTATTTAAATGACTATCTGGTATCAATTACATAGTAGAAAGAGGGGACAGAGTCAGAAAAAAAGGAAAGGAAAATGAACCAGAGATTATGCAATTATTTTAATATATAGTGAAATTCAGTAGATATATCAAGGATATTTATCTAATTAAATATTTTTTTTTAAATTTATACTTGTGCGCTTTTCAAAAGTTAATTTGATTAATTTTTAAAGTTAAATTAAATTGATATTAAAATAAAAATTTAAATATTCAAAAACTATATGAAAAGTATTGTTGATTGCAACTCTTTTCATATCAATATGATAGAAAAAAATATATTTTAAAATATTAATTAAAATTTATATAATTTACTTTTAAAAAATAAAATAAAAATGACTTACTGTCGTTCTATCAATTTATCAGAAGTATAACTAAGTAATCATTTATAAAAAGCCACATTAATATATATGGATACTAAAAATTACACATATATATGCACACGTTAAAAATCAGTTTATAATATTTTGTGGTGCATAATACATTAGACAAATTCAATGAATATGTGTAGCGATGGATATTTTAAATTTCTCTGTCCTTAATTGTTTTGTTAGGAGTATTATCCCCACGAATAAATCATGAAATGCGTAAGCTTTAATACTAATATCGTGAAAAATGAATAAATTAAGGCCATTTGTGGGATATAATAACATAATTTGATCAATTAAAGGAGAGAACACTATTTATATAGATATCTTGTGGTGTACAAGTTAGAATTCATTAGACAAATAAAGGAGTTGATTTGAAATGGCCTTTGTGTTTCTTTTTTAAAAACAATTTGTGGCTATACATAGTCTTGAACTACTGTGGTCTGTGGAAGATATTATGAGAAAGAGGTTGCCTTGTAAAATACTCCTCTTTAAATTGTGACCATCATCTTTATTTTAATAATTAATAAATATATATGTGTGATTATGATCACTCAAATTAGAATCAAGTTTGGACCTACTCTCTTTAATTATTTATTTATATTTGTTCTTCTTTTTGACGTTCATAATAGCACCACTTGGTTATACTCCACTCCTTGTATCTACTTCTACTACTATGCTTTAAGCGAGAATAGAATACACGTCTCAGTCGACATATCTGTTTCAATTATTTGCTCAAGTAGATAGTTGTCGATTAACGTATTTATTTAAATTGGTTAATTTTATTATATTATTTATTTTTCCAGTTATTTTATACTACTATACTATAAGCGAGAATAGCAGACACGTCTCGGTCGATGTGTCTGCTTCAGCTGCTTGCTTAAGTAGGTAGCTGCCGATTGACGTGTCTGCTTGAACTGATTAATTTTATTATATTATTTCTATTAATTATTTTTTTAGCTGCTTCAATTATATTTTATAATATTACTCTTAATAAATTATTTTTCCAGTTATTTTAACTATGATTATACAATATCACCTAAATCAATTATTTTTAATCGTGTAAATATTAAAATTATGATAAAATAAATACAAAATGATAAATTAGATCTTATATAAGTAGTGGATAAGAAAGCACGTCTTAGCTTTAGCTGCTTGCTTAAGTAGGCAACTGCCGACTGACGTGTCTGCTTATATTATTTCTATTAATTATTTCTTTAGCTACTTTAATTATATTTTATAATATTATCCTTAATTTAAGCGAGAATATCAGGCACGTCTCGATCGACGTGTCTGCTTCAGCTGCTTGCTTAAGCAGGCAGCTGCCGATTGACGTGTCTGCTTAAGCTGGTTGATTTTATTATATTATTTCTATTAATTATTTCTTTAGCTGCTTCAATTATATTTTATAATATTACCCTTAATAAATTATTTTTTCAATTATTTTAACTATGATTATACTATATCACCTAAATTAATTATTTTAAATCGTGTAAATATTAAAATTATGATAAAATAAATACAAAATGATAAATTAGATCTTATACAAGTAGTGGATAAGCAGACACGTCTTAACTTTAGCTGCTTGCTTAAGCAGACAATTGCCGATTGACATGTCTGCTTGAATTTACTATATTATTTCTATTAATTATTTCTTCAGTTACTTTAACTATGCTTTATAATATTACTCTTAATAAATTATTTTTTCACTACTATATTATAAGTGAGAATAGCAGGCACGTCTCGATTAAGCAGGCAGTTGCCGATTGACGTGTCTATTTGAGTTACTTGATTTATTATATTATTTCTATTAATTATTTCTTTAACTACTTTAATTATATTTTATAATATTACCCTTAATAAATTATTTTTGTATAGTAAAAATATTAGGCCTGTGCATAGCACAGGCTATCCCCACTGGTATCATGTATATATGATGATTAATATTATCTTTAATTTCTACTTGTCTATTAAATACTCGTGTTAACTTCCTGTCTGCCCTTTTTTGTCAAAAGTTTCATTCAACATCATGAATTCGAACATGATTTTACGATAAGTTTATTTCATATTTTATTAAAAAAAATTGAAAGATAATTTGTTTCAAAATAATTTAGTTATTCCAAAATTGTATAGTTATTTTATTAAATATTAAAGATGAAATAATAATCTTCGAATAACAATTCTCAAAATAATTTATCCTGAAATAACTTATTTCCTCACCAAATCAGCTCTAAGTTCTCTTTGTATCTCCTTCAATGGGGCACAATTTCACCTAATACAATTAAAGAATTAACCTAAATAACCACTAATCAGATTA